>CM024246.1:12356031-12406049 GCA_013421045.1 Propylea japonica | reverse complement strand
TAGATGACGAATTCTCGATATTTCCTAATTATATAAGTCTTTCAGCATCAGCTTCTGTCCAAACGTGAAAAAATAGTCCTATTCTTCATGCCTTTTATCGGCAGCAAAATACGACGAGAATTCAGTAAGATCCAGGAGTTGATACATGTCGGGTGTTGGTTGAGTCAATATATGTGATCCGAGTAGTACTGTTTTTTAGTGTTTTCTTCATTTCGTTTTCTGTAAGTCTAATTTTATTTCGAAACTATCATGTTTCAGGAAAATATTGAGTATTGAAAACATTTGTTGGGAGTGATGAATTTCATTTTATGAGGTTTACAAATAAAAATGCCAAATGCGGTAAGATGACGAGTTGTTCGTCATCTTACCCTACATAATTAAAAATATTTATTAGGTCCTGTTTTTAACTTCAGGTTTGAATAAATATGGGTAAAAAATATCAAAGAAAAACGACAGGCAACATGGCCGAAAGATAATATGAAAAGAGCACTCACTAAAAAAAAAAATCAAGAGTTGAGTGTGTAAAGCAGCTTCGAAAGCATATTAAATTCCAGAAGCTACTCTCAGAATTATGTTAAGAAATATCCTGATGAGGTAAACTAAACTGTTTGATCATATGCATACTCAGAGAAGAAGAAAATTACGAGATCAGAAAAAAAATGAGAGATTAGAAAAAAGTAGAAAAGCACAGAAAGTAAAACAAAAACCAGTAAGAAGAAAAATAAAATTCAACGATTCTTCTGACTCCTCAATAAATCTACAATATGCTGACTCTGAAAATGATGCAGATGATGAAAGAGCATTATCTGCAGTGAACGGGGAAAAAATGAAATATGGGTTTGCAGTTTGCTGTAGCAAATGTGAAGAGTGCACAGGACTTGACACTAAAGAGGCGAAAATGAAAAAAAACCTAGAATAAATTTATTTTACCTTGATTTGTAAATTTTTTATATAGCTACCTTTATGTTTTTTAGAATACGTATCTCCTGATGTTACTCTCCACAATTCGTCATCTTACCCTCCACGTCGGGTAAGATGACGAAAATGACGTTAGCAGATAAACTTCAAATTTTTCACTCCAAATAGTAACTTACAAGTGATAAAAATTTTTTATTGAAAACTCAATAATAGTAAATGACAGAATAGTTTTTTTTCACACCGTAAAATGATCAAATAATCGTTTTATGAGTTTTTTTAGCTTACTGTCGTCATCTTGCCCCTCCTTCCCTTCTACCAAATGAAACCGATTGCACATATCGATATTCTGGAACAGAGGATTATTGATGCAGCTAAGGAAATTAACCGGAGCCTGCAAACGTCTGTCGGTAAATGTAATTTAAGAAATCCAAAATTTGGAAGGTTGATGATGATGGCACAGGATGCAACAAAATTATTCAAAAATGCATTAAAATTTGGTAAAAGTGAAACAAAAATCAGCCTGTTTAGGATGTGTTGTCGAATATTTTTCTTCTGAAAAAATGAATTTGTTCCATATAATTTCGACGCGCACTATATTTTATTATCTATATCGTTTTGCCAAAATATCTGTGATTTTCGAATTTTGAGTCGAAATGGTCTTAAACGATAGGGTTCTACTCCCTGAGGACGAATTCGTGGTCAAATTCAATTCTGTCCATGGGGCCTTTCGGCCGGCCGTTACAACAATAACTTTCGAGAGATTGTTCTAGAGACTTGAAATTTTCAGGGTGAATTCGTTTCCCAAATGGCTCGGTTGAGTTCGTTAACCAGCCATATCCATAAATATGGTATTCAAAATTTTGTTTCTCAATATCTCAGACAAAACAAAAACCCTTCGGCCATAAGCAAGATGCCCATTATAAGCTTCATGCAAAATTTTTTGGCCATAGTGAAAACAGAACAAGAGAAAATTCAATTGGAATATCGAAAAAAACACTTTATATCTGATTCGAATGAAATGTATTTCATAAACAAAGATTGATACACTTAATTTTCATGCAGAATTTTGTGGCCATAGTGTTAAGAGAACCATGAAAAATTAAATTTAAATATTGAGAAGAAGGATCTCCATATTTCCATTACAGGATAACCGATTCGAGTGGAATTTATTTTGTGAATCAAGACTGACCTACTGAATGTTCATGCAAAATTGCAGGATTGCATCATCAGAACTATGAAATTCATTTTTTTCAATTATTTTTTTTACATATTTGATTTTCTGAATTATTTCCAGAATATATTTAATATTATTCTACATTTGGTATCAATCTCAAATCCCATATAAAATTTCGAGGTTTTTGCTCCACCAAAGAACGAGCGTTCAAAAGCTCCTGTTCATATTTTTCTTGAATTTTTCTAAAGAAAAACCGCTCAATTTGAAACACCCTTTATGGGAAATACTGAATCAAAACCACCACCTCAACCTCAGTTATCATAAGACAAAGAATCTCGCCATAATAGCTCTGAAGTACGCTGCAAATGCACCCTTTCGCTGAAAGTTAAACGAGAATAACTGTCACGATAATTCATTTTCTCATGAAAAGCCAAAATAAAGAATGACTCCTCTCGACGCCTCCGTTTAACCAGCATCAAGTTATGAAACACGGAACTCCAAGAATAAGGGATGTATGAGGATGGCATAATTTTATTCATATCGCTTCTGAACTTGGAAAACCTTATATGAAAAACTTGCGCAAAGTTCTGCGGAGCGTGTTTTTTTGCACCACTGAGTAAATATGAAAAGTTTTCGATAGTCGCGCCTTCGAGTTGTTTTAATACCCAGCTGTATTTTGGGGCACGTCTTAGTAGATTGGCAGGTTTTGGTTCTTGAATTATTTAGAAGATGAGGGGAAGTTTGCTGAAGGATCGGTGAGAAATGAATTTGGAATATTGAGGTGAAAAACGGGAATGGGTTTTGCTGGTATGGTAGAAAATATATTCGAACTAGTTGATTTTTAACGCGACCTGAGTCCATAGAGAGGTGAAGATGTCTGTCAAATTTGTTTTGAAATTATAGGTATACTCCAGTCACATATTATTGAGTGCAAAGAAGGCGTTTGTTTATTTCTCTATCTACTTTATATCTCGGACCTACCAACTACCCCTCATACAACAACAGCTACATTTGCCGATGACACAACAATAATGACAGCACATGAAGACCCAGCAACAGCCTCAAACCTGTTGTCCACCAATTCAACTGAATAACATACCAATTCCACAAGCTAAAACAGCAAAATATCTTGGGTTTCTAATAGACACTAGACTGACATGAAAAAGGCACATTATCGAAAAAAAGAAAAAAATTGAAATGAAAATCAAAGAAATTCACTGGCTGATTGGAAGAAAATCAGAGTTATCCCTTGAAAACAAATTATTGCTATATAAACCATCATCATTCCAATATGGACATATGGGATTGAAATCTGGGATTCCCAAGCAAATCCAACATAGCTCTAATAGAAAGAACACAATCGAAAATTCTGCGAATGATAGACAATGCAACATGGTATATTATCAATCGGACTTTACATGATGATCTTATTATTCCATACGTTGAAGATGTCATCAAATATAAAAGCTGACATCACCAAGCAAGACTAGAAGAACACTCAAACGCTCTCCAACCACTGTTAATGAACGTCAAACCAAGAAGACTGCAGAGACATTGGCCAGCTGATTTAATGGAAGAATGAGTTCCTCTCAATGGAGAGAAACTTTTCTCGCCACTACTACAAGCCATTTTATTATAATTGTCAACAAATTAGCTTGAAGAATATCATTTCTGATTGTTAACTATTGAGATATAATAAAAAAAATCTGAGATTGGCAGTATTTGCTAGTGTATCTTTGGCCATCGAAACTTCAATATAAATTTTTCCCTTGTACCTATTCCTATAATTCGGAAATCTCTTCTTCCAAGTTCCTAGAAATTTAACCGAATTATTCCTTTAACAGAAGACATGATATATCTCAACGTCGATATTTAAGAGTAGGAAGTTATAAAACTATGTACATCCAACCTTTCGTTCAACCAAGGTCCCTTCACTAAATTTTCGTATCGTTAAAACATCTGAAAATTGGGATTAGATATCAGTGGCTTGTAAATAATGTTGTAAATAACAAATAGCACTATCTTGTTTGTAGGAACCCTGAGGAAGGAAACAAATATTTCCGAAAGCTCGGTAAATGAATAAAGAGGGTTCCTACAATCTTTATATTGATTGGTTCGATATCCCTTATTTCACCTTTATGATGAATCGACCATAAAAATTAACCTTATAGGCTTATAACTATATATATAGCCATAATAAAATGAAGATTTGTATTGGATTCGAAAATTCAAATTAGCAGTAATGATTTTACATAATGATAAGTATACAGCTGACAAAATAGAGTTTATTAGATTATGTTTTCCTTGTATAATAATTTTTTTCTCATGAGCATCATCATTTCATTCTATCACAAGCCGCCACTGTTAGATATACGAACGAGATGGATTTTTTGTATGCTCTTCGATGTGGGTTGTTTTATAAAAGCCACAAGCAAAGAATATAGGTATTTCTTGTGATTTGGGTAGAAACGGTAGACTATAGAACCTGGCATTGGATTATTGCAATAAATTATTTTCATATTCTTTTATTCTAGGTCATCCACTGCTCTTGGTCATCACTGGTTCTGGTTCATTGGATTTGCATTCCATAATGTCGTTGACGATTGATATTGATGCTATATAAATCATAAATCTTGATCTTCAACAAATTCAATGTAATTTGTTATTACTGGTCATATTGTCCTGAATACTAGTTAAAAAAATAATTTCACCATCATGTTTACATATGTTGCCTATATTTATCACAAAGTAACCTTTTTGAGTTTAGCAACGTCTGAAATGTGTGATAGGTCATGTTTTCATTTTCAAAAGTTTGCGATAAATTTAATCGTAGAGGAAGATGAAAACTATACTTCATCTTTCTCTCCGATTAAATTCACTGAAGGAAGTGATCTATTAAGATTTTCTATTAATTTGACTTAACTTAACTTAACTTGACTTAACAGCCATAACGAAAAAAATTAGACAGACATTAGTTCCTAATATGGCCGATGATGTCGCTACCAATAGTTGGCTACTCAAAATGGCCGCCAATTCGTTTCCACATAACAGTGATGACTTCGCATTTCTTCTACAGGGTGTTTCACGAATGATGTACAGGCTTTCAGGTCAGATGCAGGACATTTTGGTGAGTCTGAATCAGTGTTAGAAATATGTCCTTACAATAGTCGTTTAAGAAATACCGGATGTTTTATGTATTTCTACAATAATTTTCAATTGGACTCTTGAATGCCTGCATGGATCTTCATGAAAATTTCAGGGAATGAGTATGGTCCAGTAGCAAATATTAGCACATAATGACTTGTTGATAGCGCAGGCCCAGACTGAAGTTATATATTTTATTCCACATCTTATAAAACACTCTTAAATTTGCCTCAGAATCTATAATAAATACTCTTTCGATAAAGCCTATCAGGATCAATGGCACACTTCGCATCATCATATTATACACCAATGAATATTTGGAATTTTTAGTTTGAAGTAGCACGGACCTGTACATTTCCGAATAATTCGTTAATTCATATTGATTTGAAATCCTTAGTAACATGATTTTGTATTGCATTTTGAAAAAGTGGAATTCAAAGAAAACGAATTTATTTTGTGATCTTTCACATAGCATATAGCATTATGATACCTGAAGCTACAGATCGATTCAAGCTGCATGTGAGAACACAAATAAGGGACCAGAAAGAAAGGCTAATGAAAGCTGTCAAAAATGAAATAAATAAATAAAATAATATTTATTTTTTCCCTTTGGTATGTTCGTGCCCTCCTAGGAGAGGGGGGGTGCACCCACAGGCTGAAAAACGCTGCCTTAAGTCATGACACTGGGAAATTAAATTCATTCAAAATGAATTAAACGCATTAATATACAGGGTGTCCCGAAAACAATGGATAAGGCTGCAAATATAGATAGACACTGGCGTGGTCTAACTCATTCCAAATTTTGACCTTAATGAAAATTCCACGGTTTCCGAGATATTTATGGTTTTCTTATTTTTAGAAAATTTCCAAGTGCGATTATTAGTTTTCTAGTGCCATTTCTACAAATGGAGAGGTATTTCGATAGTTTTTTTTTAATTTCACATGAGATAGTTCAGCTATCGGAAACAAAGACTTAAATTCATCAAACTAGTGTAAAAAGTTAGAAACTCGTGAATTACAAAGAAAAATTAAAAACTAAATGAAATTTCTTTCAAGTTTGATGAGCTACAGTGTAAAAAAATGTAGGACGCCCCTGGTAGACATCATCTTAAAAAACTTTCCAGTTATTGCAGATTCCAAAAAGGTATCATAAGCCTAGGTATTCTGTAGTTTTTCATTCTCGTAACTACTTGATTACCAAATAGTCGAAAAATTCGAAAAACTGTTTTTGTTGTAATCGTTATTCTGAGCTCATGTGTTAATGTGAATGTATGATTATACCTAGCTATTGATTTTTGTTTAACCTTATGGTATTTTTCAATAGCAAAAGTATGAATCTTTCAAAGAACTTCAATACTATCACCAAATTACTATTCATTGGAAATGAATGAAGAATGCAAAATAAACAATAAGTTCATTATTCATATCGAACATTTATTCATAATAAATGGTCAAATTGACGTCCTTGCGCCCTTATACACGCTCTACACCTTTTAATGAACAGTGTCTATCTATAATTGCAGGCTTATCCATTGTTTTCAGGACACCCTGTATATTCAATGGTTCATAATATGATGATGGCGAAGTGTTCGATTGATCCTGATAGGCTTTTTCGAAAGAGTATTTATTGTAGATTCCGAGGAAACTTTGCTTTTCGAAAATTTGATGAATAGAGTGTTTTATAAGATGTGGAATAAAGAATATAAGTTCAATCCGGGCCTGCGCTATCAGCAAGCCATTATGTGCGAATATTTTCCACTGGACCATATTCATTCCCTGAAATTTTCATGAAGATCCATGCAGGCATTCAAGAGTTACCTATGCCAATTGAACATTTCTGTAGAAATACATAAAACATCCTGTGTCTCTGAAACGAATATTGTTAGAACATGTCTAACACTGATTCAGGCTCACCAAAATGTTCTGAATCTGCCCTGAAAGCCTGTATCGGGTGTCCCGAATTCGTTGTCTAGTGAGGGGATCTCAGAAACCCTTGGAGCTGAAGGAAATGAATGGCTCATTTTCGGGCTCGATTTTTGAGAGATTTAATTTGGTGAAAACCGTAACCTTGTAAGTTCAACCGTTTTCGAGATATTAGCGAAAATTGGAAAATGGCGTGAAATGAAAAGTTCTCATAACTTCTTTACTGGCGCTATCAAATGATTAATAGATAAGAACAGATAACAAATTTTTCATAAATATTGTGTGAAGTGAAGTCAATTTTGGTCAATGCAAAGCTCCCACCTCACAATGTCAGAAAGAAGGTGTGAGCTTTGCATTGACCAAAATGATTTGAAAATTTTTTACCTATCTGTTCTTATCTATTAATCATTTGATGTTCACAGATTATCATATTTGGACAACCATTTGATTTTTCGTGTGAAAATAAAACTTTTGATGTTTTTTACAGTTTAATAAGAAATTTATATATTAAGTTATATATTTTTGAAAAGGGAAAAAAAAGACGGTTCAATCTGCTATTCAAATGCTTATGGATCACATTTAAAAAAACACAAGTTTGTATTATAACTCGAAAAAAACGCAATAAAAAAAATTTGATCACATAAAAGAATTCTACGAAAAAAGTGCCTGTATAATGTTTTCGTTTCATGTTCATAGCGCCAGTAATGAAGAAGTCATGAGAACTTTTCATTTCACGCCATTTTCCAATTTTCGCTAATATCTATTTCGAAAACGGTTGAACTTACAAGGTTACGGTTTTCACCAAATTAAATCTCTCAAAAATCGAGCCCGATAATGTGTCATTCATTTCCTTCTAGCTCCAAGGGTTTCTGAGATCCCCTCACTAGACAACTAATTCGGGACACCCGATACAATCATTCGTAAAACACCCTGTATATGTTCTGTGGCGCAAACCAGACTTAAGGCGGAAACACATTATTAAAACGCGACGCGACGCACGTGTCGACACACCGATCTTGCACGCGCATGGCGTCGCGTCGGATGTTGATAGTGTGATTCTGGTCTTAAGAAAACAATGCATTTGATTCGACTCAACACGCATCGCGTTTCATCGGGTCGCGTCGCGTTTTAATAATGTGTTTCCGCCTTTACTCTACTGGCTGGAATGGCGCGACAAGCAGGAAGGTAGTCACGGTCATAGACAACATAAGGCGTATTTTGGCGCTGTAACCACAAGTAACTATAGTTCGTAGTTACATGTAGTTACATGGTTACTACGTTTTTGCGGAGTTGGCCATGTAACTATGACGTATCAATGACGTCACGCATACCATACCACGTTACCTTCCTCAGGAGCAGTGTTACTCGCGTGGTATGTATATCTATCTCATTTCGAATGAGTGAAATGGAATGAATTTAGGATCATAGAAGTAGAGGTGGCGTATCTGTGTTAACGGTTTTCACCGAATTCAAACAGAGCGGGATTCACCAGATTGAAAATTGTTGAAGGAAAGAAAAATGGATACTATTTCATTACTGGTGAATAAAAAACCAATTTCGATTCAAGATAGGAAAGGAATAATAGAGGCGTTGGTAAACGGTGCGATTGTCTGTTTATTTATTTTTCATTTAATTTATTTATTGCATAGTTTTGATTTTGGATTACAATATTTTATAGTAGAACAAAATGAAAAGTTTTGAATAAACGAATAAAATAATTTTTTGTAGATGACGATTTCGTCATTGATTACGTCTGCCGGGCCATTTCAATGGGAAGAATTCCATTTTGCACAGTAAAAGATTTAAAAACTCTGAGTATAGAAATACTGCCACGGATACCAGCTTCATCTCAAAATGACCCATCCCATTGTGTTGAAACCCTTCAGGAGGTTCAACAATCTTCTTCGGAAGAATAATCTATTAATGAACTCGTCCATTTCAATTCATTGGAAGATTTGTTTTGATTCGATCAGCTGTTCCGTGTCATCAGTAACTATAAGTAACTATGACGTCATAGTTACATGTAACTATGGTAAGCTGTGGTTACAGCGCCAAAATACGCCTTTTTAGTTATCACTTATCTTGAAGAATTATTTAGACCCTCTGTATGCAGGATGATGGGGCGTTAATATTCAGATTAGTGAAATTATCCCCATACTTAAATTATTAAAGTTTACTACGAAAGTAAAGGGAATACGGCGATTGAACATCCACCCTCAACTACTATGCCGGGGTCCCAGGGACCCATGGGCATCTGTTTTCAGTGTAAATTATGACAACGCCGCGTCTAGAGATTTCTGTCGCCCATGAAATCCCTAGTGTCGAGGAACATTGTTCAGTCACATACTGTCTTGTGATAGTGATTGTAGTATGCAAAGTAGTTTTTGAGTATTTGGTGCTTTCGGGTCTCTAGGACCCACCTATAGTAAATACGTCAACAATTTTATAATAAGTTAGAATCAGACTTTTTCGTTTCTTTATAATTTTTTGTGATCAAATTGTTGAATTTTAGGATAAAATAAACATAAGGTTTGAAAAAGCAATTTCTAACCGATAATGAGATAGAAAATCTGTTTCAAGATGAAAAAGTTTTGTAATGACCCAGAAGTTACAGCTGAAGCTCCCTCAAAGGCTCAGTTCAGTCAAATAACCGATTCAAATTATCAAAGTGATCAAGATGAAGTGGACAATGAATTTTCCAGTGATCACGACACCAGCAGTGAATTTTCGTATAGAAAAACAAAAGACAAATTCCAATTGAAATGCAAGCAAACCGGAGTCGACTTGTATCGTTATCTCTTTTTAGATTTCAGGATAGAACAACTCTTGTGAGCTATGTACCTAGGAAAGATTGGTAGTGCTAATATGCATCATGATTCGAAAATTGATGAACATTCTCTCGAACCAGATATAATAGAATTCTAAAACCAAACAAAAGTAGTAGATGCATCAGATCAAAAATGGCAATGGCGTTGGCCTATGGTGCTACTTTTTCAAATACTCAATATTGCTGGAATGAATTCTCGAGTGCTTTTTCAGTTTTCACCTCATGGTTACGAAATCCAAAGGTTAACGTATCTGAAGGAACTCGAGATTGCTCTATGTAGGAAATACATGGAGAGCAGAATGATCAATAAATATGTTAGTCGTCATCTCCGTGAATCTATTGCCAACAAGCTTGGGACTTCTCTACCAGTTGAGTCAACCCAAGCTGTGGATCAATCGAGGTCTAAACGGAAAAGATGTGCCTTGTATCCTGTGAAAAAAGACAGAAATACGACAATATATGTGAGACTTGCAAAAAAACTATATGTTTTTTTTGTGCCAAAACGATATGCCAAAACTACGTGAACAAGTAGAATTTTCTATAAAATGGTTCAGAAATATCTGAAATACATTCTATAATAAAACCTTGAATATCCGCCATGTTTTTTTATTTTGAAAAATTGGGTCCTTAGGAACCATGTATAGTAGATATGTTATCAATTTCGGGCATAGTACTTGAGGGTTAACCTCATTGAACAACTTATACTTAACTCAACTTTCTGGCCGAAATTACGTCGCTCCATTTGGCCTCAGGACCACAGGCTCTTAGGCAACGTTCTCCGGGCAACGTTGTCGGTTTGCAGGAACAGAGCCACTATGCGCCTTACTGAATTCCGCGGAATATTCAAACGTTGGGCAATCTGGTGGCTCGACAAAACAACAAACAAACTAAAAAATTGATGTTTCGGCATTTTCAACGGAATATTTTCAAAGTACAACTCTCGTTATTCGCTGGGAACTGATTTACGATACACTTGGATTGTCCCTAACAAGAAACACCTGGCAGGTTTATTGTTTCATTCGACTGGTAAGATGACAAAGATTCTGAGTTGAAAGTGGATGAAGGCGGCCAAGATTTTGACGTTGTGTGTATTAATATAAGATTGATTGCAATCGATTGCAGTTAAAAACGAGGATACCTTAAAAAACAAATCGATTTTTTCTGAAAGAAGATTTATTTCCTTCAAAACTAGAATTCCATTCATTGACAGTTATATTGATACGACTTAAGGTTTCTGAGGAAAATCACCCAGACCAGAAGCAATTAAGATAAGAAATCTACTCATACTGGGTTACTAACATTAGTGACATTTTTTATGGGTATCAAGATCTTTCAACACAATTTAACATATCAAAAATATACGGATGTGATTCTCATTTACATAAATAAGTAATATATGTTTTTTTCTTGAAATTCTTCAACACGTCCATTTAACAATAATGTCATGTCCACTTGATCGATTGCATGCGGTCATTTCTTGCTAAAATTGGCGAGATTGACATAATTAGTCAGGAACTCATGAAAAAGATAAAATTTTAATATGATAAGCTTCTGAAACATGAGCAGCGAAAGTTGTTGTTTTGGTGATTTAAAATGAAGTTATAGTAGAATATTCAGGTCTGTTTTTACCATTTCTCACTGAACGAAGTTTATGTGTGAGCATTGCCAACAAACCTCCGCCAAGCTACTAAAAAAATTCTCAGTAGCTTTTTTTGAGGAAATAGCCTGCTGAAAATATGGAAATTTGGAAAAATTTTGTTCACATTTAGATCGGTTTGTAGAATTTCAGAGCGTCATTCGGTAATTCGAAAATTACATATCAATGGTGAAGAAAAACGGCGTTCGGTGCGGATTTTCTGGAAAATGCTTATGTGTGGTTACAAAATGACGAGACTACAGAAGAAATAATATTTCAAGGTGTTGTACACTTTCAAAATATGTTTTTTAGCCTACATGAGGTTACTGGTGGAACTTACGTATATCATATGAATATTCCTTATTCTCATTGAATATTTATGAATTTAATTACTTTCAAAATTTCCGATATTAGAACTTAACGCCCAATTACAAATTGTAGACCTATAATTATAGACTTTAGCACTATCCAATTCAAATTAGTAATTGAGGGATGTTCAAATTCAAGTCTCCCGAGTTTCTGATCAGTATCTTAACAATAAAGCCTGAAGATATTGTTTAAATGCCTTCACCACTAATCCAGGTAATTATTTAAGTGCTAAACATGCTAGGTCTTGGTATACAGCTCTAAGATAAGGATATGTAGTAGAAAGAAGAAAGTCATCCCGTGTGATTTATAGTTCAAATTACAAGGCAGGCCTATAATAAAAGAGAAAGAACGGTAGCTTAATTAGTTTCAAGATATTTATTCGGAGATATAGTTATTCAAATGTAAGTTTGATAATGTTGAAGAAGTGTAGGTACTCTTTCTTGATTTATGCTATCAATTATTTCATATCTAGGTGAACGTGTGAACGAGAGTTATATCTTGAGAGGAATCTTAGCGGCAAACGATCTCCCAAAAGAACCGTAGGCATGAAGGCCGACTAGGCCCTATAATTGAATAATCTTCGACGTTAGATAATAGAAATTTCAGGGGGCTTCCTTTATGAGTGTTCGTTCTACTAACGAGTGCTACATCGTTTTGCCTAAATGTTTGTAATTCTCGAAATTTGAGCCGAAAATGATCTTCAACGATAATGACGAATTCCTGGTCAAATTGAATTCTTTGAAGTCCTTGGGCCGCATCCGTCCGGCTGGTCGTAAGCACGATAAGTTTCAAAAGAATTTTCCTAGAGAATTGAGATTTTCAGGCTGAGTTCGGTTCCCAAAAGCCGCGGTTATGTTCGTTTACCAGCCAAATCATACAGGGTGTACCATAAAATATGGTCATTCGAAATTTTTGTTTCTCAATATCACAGACAAATCAAAACTAAAAGAAATAGAATTTTTGCGGCCGCATGTAAGATGCTCAAAAAGAGCCTCGTGCAAAGTTTCGTGGACATAAGAAATTCAAATGGCATATTCATAAGGAGAATCTTTATATTTTCAGTACAAGAGATCCGATTCGAGTAAAATTTATTTTGTGAATGAAGATTAATATACTGAATGTTCATGCAAAATTCCGAGAGGGTCGCATCATTTAATTGTTTGGTGCTTATCGATTTTTTCATATTTATGTTTTTGAATAATTTTCAGAATATAATTCTGATCGTGCTGAGATTTCGCATTCAATTACTCAGCATGAATCTCAAGTCAAATTTTGGGGTAATAGCATTATTGCTCCACCAATAAACGAGCGCTCAAAAAGCACCTGCTCATGACTTTTGATATTCCAACAAACTGAGTTGGTTGTCGCTGTTGTTTTCATTTTTTGTTAATTCTTAACGTTGACAACTTAACCCTGCAAAGACTACTACAATGGTGTCTTACTTTGAAGGAAAGAATAAGTCCTTAATGAGCGAGTGACCGCGACATACTAGGGTCCCGAATTGTAGAACTGATTCGCTCTTTCTTTCAGTGAAAGGTATTCAAGATTGTTGTTCAACCGAAAATTTTCTTACGATATATACTTGAAGTACTAAACTGTTTTCCTCTAAACCGTAATGATACCTATATAATATCCCAATATAGGGGATTTGAAGTAACTTCTGAGCTCTCATCAACTGAATGTTTATGATATCAATCAGTATTTTCACCTTCAGAGAAATCTGATGGAAAACAAAAAAACTCTAATGAATTAACATTTAACAATCAACAATTATAAAACACAAAAAGTCATTTTTATTATAACCATTTTGTTATTTACGCAAGTAGTACAAACAAAGCTAGATCTTCCGTTTGTGATCAATCGCTTGAATTCAATTAGACCAGCAAGTATCCAGTAACTTCAGTACAACCTCCTCTAAACAGATTAAGGCTGTAACAGCTCGAAATATGTGGGACTTCGTGTTTCTTATTAAAAATTAAACTATAATTACGATGCAGTTCAGAGCGTGCGAACAATAATTATGGCTTTTCTTTTTCAATTTGATACATAACAAAAAAATCAATTATCAAATTTATGTTGAGCTCTTAAACACTCACCTATCATAGAAGTATGTCACAAAATCTCAAAGAAACTGAGAAAGTGTGTTTTATTAATTATAGACATAGCCGAAGTAGTGTTGACTAATAGCTCTCATCAATTCGAAACATGTTTCAAACAGTTGCCGCCTATTTAAATTCACCGAATTACAGAGCCGGTATTACCGCTTGAGAAAACATGAGGCTCAGATAGCATCATAGTGTATCAATCTGTAAATATATCAAAATTAACGTGTCGAGGACTGTTTGACTTTGGCGCTAATGACCAAAATTATGCATTATGGAATTTGAATTCATTATTCTTTGAAAAATAAGCCTGAAGAGATTTAAATCGTGCTCATTTAAAATATTTAGAACGAGAAAAAATTCAGTAGAAATTTCTCTGAAGTGTAACGGTAGGTATAGTGGATGGGCCATGCATAACTTTCCACCCCGAATTTTAAGCTTTGGGATGGAATAACGAAAAACGCTCGGAGAGATCAATTTTGTTGAATGGGGGACAATTAAGAGTGTTCAAATGAGTTTGATATCACTACCCTGCTAGCCGCAATCCCTAACAGCTTTTATTTTCAATAGGGAAAATGGGTCGAGCAGCACCTTGTTGGAAAGGCAATGAATTCCTGCATGAGTGTATTTTTTTCTACAAAGTAAATCTTGCGCTTTCGTTCATATCGAAATTATTGATGTTAGGGTAACGGCTAGAGGGTAAGTGATATCGAACTCATTTGAACGCACTAACATGTCCTCCTGTGAAAAAATTTTGACTTGTTGTGTTTTTCTATATCAAAGGTCCAAATTCGGCGTATGAAAGTTATTGATGGAATACTGAGTCACTCTTTAAATAAGGCGTTGAAAAAAATACACAACATTGTGCTTCTCGACCCCTATTCCCTATTCAAAAATGAGAGCTGTAAGGGTTATTGGTCCCCTTTCAACAAAATTTGACCTGTACGAGCCGTTTTCGTTATTCCATCCCAAAGCTCAAAATTCGGATCGAAAAATTGTTATTGATGGAATATTGAGTCACTGTGTATGAAAAAAAACTCATGCAGGAAATTTAGTTGAGAGCTATCAACTGTTGAGCCTAGAGGGGTAGTGATATCAAACTCATTTGACCTATCCGAGCGTTTTTCGTTATTCCATCCCAAAGCTCAAAAATCGGGATGGAAAGTTATGGATGGCCCATCCTGTATTATATTATATATGGAAGTAAGTTTACGGTTAGATTAGATTAGATTAGATAGTGGTCGATCGGCACGTTGATTACCCTTCTGCACTGCGACTAATAAGGTCTTTTGTGCGTTACCTTGCTAAGGCCGGCCATCCACGTACAGTTGAAACTGTCAGTTTCGACTGAACAGTTAAAACTGTCAATTCAACTGTGAACTGAGATGTGCACACATGTGCAGTTCAAAGCTTCAGTTTGTTCCATGATGGATTCGAGAAGGTCCGACGATCTGGCGGTCCTCGGTTTAATTTTTGCAATTTTACCAAGTATAAAGAAGAGAAAGCATAAACAGTGGTGCAAGCAGTGGCTACAAAAAAGAAATTTATCTTCATACATAAATTTATTGAGAGAATTAGGAGGAGAACCAGGTCATAGAACCAAAGTACCGGCTTGTAAATGCTGTCCACAGATGCTCCAGATTTTTTCGAAGCCTCAACTTTTTTTTTCTTTGCGGTAAGCAGATCTCAAGCTGTTTATTTTTGACAGCACCGATTTCTTGGTCGTACCAGGTTCCATTTCTTCCAACTTTTTCGCCACTCTGCTGTATGCCGCATCTTTTTTGGCGCGATCGTGATAATCAGCCGATGTTACTTGCCATAAACAAGGTTCCGACCTATATAGTTCGATAAAATCGACTATAACCAGGTTATGTTTACTCGACATTGTGATGCGCACCCTTGCTCGACACGAAATCAACAGTTTAAACCTTTCAGTTAAAAATATGAACAATTTCATTTCTCTCAGTTGAACTGTTCGGTTGAAAAATTCGAGTTGAACTGATACTGAAATACCCACTCACGTAGAGTTTCGACTGACAGTTTTAACTGTTCAGTCGATACTGACAGTTTCAACTGTACGTGGATGGCTGGCCTAAAACTACGTTTTTCCCAGGAATCTAACCTCCTTAGCAAAGCTGGTTACTTCCTTAGGAGACTTCGCTCTTATGTCGGCTGGCGTTTACGGTTCCGTAGCCCTCAAACGAAATAAGCATCAGATGTTTGAAACCTCAAGTAGTATATTTAAGTAAGAAATGCATAATGATCTACAAAAATGGTTTATTTATCATGTCTTTTCAATGCAGAGAATATTATTAGGAATATAATTTAAAAAATTCAGACCACAATAAAACAGTATGTATCTAATGAGAATTCATATACCTAACTTCTGATTTGGCATGAAATAGAACAAATAGGAAAAATAATTCATCGATCAATAGAATGCTACATTTTACAATTCAAAATTCAATAACCTCGATATCTTTAACCTCACACTAACTGATTCGTTTATTCGAGAAACTCATTAAATTAGTTGGCATAATTTGTAATCTATATTTCCGCATATTCTGAATTCTAAAAGGTAAAAAAACTGAAAAACACCGATGAAGAACAAAAAACAGGTAAATGAGGGAATAGTTAATTTTCTGAAATGTTTTCTGAAATATTTTTCTGTCAATAAAATTTTGAAAAATGATCATCTGTATCCTACTTTATTGTACTATTTTGTAATGTTTGTACATCAATTTGAGTTTCATACCTGTGAATGATCTATTTGGAAAATAAATAAATAAAGTTTCCATCATCAAAAGTTGGCCCAGCATGATTTCATTACAACACTACTACTTCGTAGTTGCCGAATTATCGCTCGAAAAAACATGAAACTCAGATAGCATCATAGCGTATCTGAAAAGATCTGAAAATATATCAAAATTAACGTGTCGATGACTGTTTGACTATGGGGCTAATGCTATCGATACTGAAAAGATTTGAATCGTTTTTGAAATATTTGAAACGAGAAGAATTTCAGTGGGTATTCCTCTGAAGTGTAATTTAGATATATTATAATTCATATGAAAGTAATGATGGCTTGATTTTACGGGTATTAACACGTCGAACGAAATAAGCATTAGAGATGTTAGGATATTTGTATCGCCATATTGTATGGAACACCCTGTACGATTTGGCTGGTTAACGAACTTAACCGCGGTATTTGGCAACCGAACTCACCCTGAAAATCTCAAGTCTCTAGGACAATACCTTCGAAAGGTAACATGCTAACGGACGGACGGACGGCCACAAGAACATACTTCAATACTATCGTTTGAGTCCAGCTTCGGCTCAAAATTCGAAAATTACAGACATTTGGGCAAAACGATAGAGCACTCGTAAAAATAGTGTTCAAAAACAGGAAAATGAGGAGAAAACGTAGATTTCCTGGAGTGTTTCCTGAAATTTTTTTTGGTTGAGAAAATTTTCTAAAATATACATATTCATCCTAATTTATTGTACTTTTTGTTAATTTATGGATATCGAATTGGCTCTTATACCTGTGGATGCTTTATTTGGAACTAGCAAACCCAACAGACGTTGTTCTGTATACACAAAAATTCATTGAATTCGATCGAGCCGTTTAGTTGCAGAGTAGATGAATAACCTGAATAACGACTACAGCGCCATCTGTTGATCTGATTTGTGGTCATAAACATACGGGCATCGGCAATCCAAATACATTCATACAATACATCCCTCACACTTCGGTACCTTTTCCTACCCGCCTAGTGCCTACCTCGGAGACGCATTTTGGTGCGATTTCATCTTCAACCTACCATATCTTTTGATGTATTCATCATAATTGAATGATGTAAAAAGCAATTTGGATCTAAATTAAATACTGGGTATGAAGGACGTGTTTTAATTGGATAAAGATCAATAGCGTATTCAAAAAAACTACTCCTAAATAATGCATAATTTTGAGAAACATTCGGATACCTTTAAAAGGTGATACCGAGTAAACCTTAAAAGATAGATATATGCTATCGCGGACTTTTTTGTAGAACTATTAAAGAGGTACATTTCCGTCAAACATTGTTTCCATGTACATCTTACGGTTTTCGCAGCGCACCTGAAAATAGCTGATTTTGGTACTCATATTTATTATCATTGAAGTTATAGTAGTAGGTTTCCTCAATTTTCTCGGGTGAGAAGAATAGCTTATATTACTCAAGGATAGTGTAGCATTCTAAGGGTGAAAGAATTATTGAAATCGGTCAAGTAGCTTATGAGTTAACTCGTATCAACGCCACAAACCCACAAACATACAAATCTTCCTCTTTATAATATTAGTATAGATACAGAATAAATAAATGAAGTTTCCATTATACATATATCCATGGTCCATGAATTTATTTCTTTACAGCACTATCTGAAATTGAAGGATCGTCCCTGTTTTACTTCTTGCCAAATTTGGCCCGGATTAATCACTGCATGATCAAGGTGATTTTTCTGTTGAAAAGGCCATTTGTTAAAAATTTGCAGATATGAGTCCATATTATACAGGTTTGGAATTCACATAAGAAAGATACGATACACAATGCATCAGACAGATAATTTTGCCGTACAGTTGAACAGTTTTTTATTCGAGAGATTCACTTGCTATAACAGTCTGAATCCAGTTGTCTGATAGCAATAATGTGGTGTTGTCCCTTTCTTAACGTTGGGAGTGGCAACATGGTAAGAATCCTGCAGTACGCGTATCGAATTATTTAATGTGTAAGGCTGCCCGTGACACTACTTTGGAAGCCGGTAAGTTCTGATGAAGTCGGAAAAGCTCTCTCCGAGAAGAACACCATGCCGGGGCCAGACGTGATACGGGTAGGAACCATCCGGAAGGTGTCCCGCGAGATACTAGCGAGAATGTTTACAATCATGATGTGGCACGAGAAACTCCCTGACTGTCTCAACTAGTCGAGAACAGTCCTAATTCCGAAGAAGAAAGGCTCGCGCTACCCAGGTGCCTTCAGACCGATTACCATCTCTTCCGTCCTTTTAAGAACCTTTCACAAAGTTCTAGCCAACCGTCTCAAATCTATTAATCTCGATTAACGTAAAAGAACTTTTCGAAACACGGACGGCTGTTCGGAGAACATCGCGTTGCTGGATATGGCTCTCAAATACCATCACAAAAAGAAGAAGAAAATGTTCCTAGCTGTTATCGACATGGCCAAGGCATTCGATGCGGTTTCCTTTCCCGCACTGCAGTCCACTTACGATCGAAGGATCGCAAGGCATGAGGAATTATGTTATCACAAACATATATGCGAGCAGTTACACAATTATTCAGTACGGCAACTGGCAGACGGAAAAGATACATCCAAACTGCTGAGTCGAGCAGGGGGACCCCCTGTCTTCTGTTCTTTCCAATTTCGTCATCGACTGTATGCTACGCGAACTTAAAACCGGGATTGGAGTTGATATGGATGGAATAAAACTCAACATTTAGGTATGAACGAGATCAGCTATCTGGAGCATCAAACTCACCAAAGCTTCGCTGAAACCGCAACAAGGTTCTGGGCTCTAAGAACCGTCTAGGTGAAATTCGGCTTCCTGCGTTAACTCGACAAGAAAAATACGAGTATACTCACGGAAATGGCTCCACCTTCCTAAACACACTACGAACGCATATTTCCACGCGAACACCAGCGACGGAAGACTAGGTGTTTCGGCACTCAGATGGTGGGCTCCTCTTCGCCTGCTGGCCCTGCAAAGGCCCAGAAGGAATAATTTCTTACAGGAAAATAACACTACAACTTACCTGACCTCTGAGATCCTGGAAGTAGAGAAGATGCTGCAGTTTGATCAGCACATTACAATCCGCACTCCTTAACACCTAGATGCATTCTGGTCGGGATGTCGGTATAGCTCGGTGGATGGTGGACCTCTGAGAAGCTCCAACGACGTGGGAGGTCAGAATGCGTGGATCGGAGCGCCCACGAGATTCCTATCGGGACACGACTTCGTAAACTGCAACAAGACGCGAATCAACGCACTTCTCTCAAGATCCAGAACGAGTTGGGGTCGGACAACTGACAAATTATGCAAGGCAGGATGCGGAAGACCTGAAACTACAAAGCACATACTTGAGGTCTGTCAAAGAACACATGCGGCACGTATCAAACTTATAACGCTAAAGCAAACTACGTTACGAGTAATTAAAGTATACAAGGCTATAAAGTAGACGTAGAACCCACCTTTAAAACGGATGAGAGTATCAGAAAACCTGACATCGTGGCAACCCTGGGTAGAACATCTGTAGTCCTGGACGCGCAAGGTGGTAAACTACCAAGCAGGCCTGGTAACGATGAACTAAAATAAGATTAACTAATATAATAACAACCCTAGTTTATAAAGAAAAATAATGGAACGCTACAATACAAATAATTCACTTATTACATTGTCTATCACACTAACCTGGAGAGAAATATGGTCCAATGATTCTGCCGAAGATCTGCTGAAACTTGGTGCCATCCGAAGAACTGACGTAAGCGTGATGTCCACAAGAGTCCTGATTGGATCCGTTGCGGCCTGGAATGTCAACGTCGTACCTGAGGAATGAAAGAAGAAGAGTGCAAGGAGTGGGATAAGAAGAGGAGCCGATGAATGTATTATGAATGTTATAGTCTTACTCTAATACCCCTATTACACCATGCCTTTTTCGTGCCTTTTTATCTGCCTGACCGATTCAGCCTGAAATTTCAAGCACATGCGCCTCGGACTATTTTGGTGCCTATTTCAGACTTGCAAATAAATAGAACCGGTTCTATCTTTCACATTTCCCAGAAATGTATCGATTTCGATCCATACATTCTGTCTAATTTGACAACTTGGCGTAACCTAATATATTTTTTCATTGAATTGCTAGAAAGATATGTTTATACTCTTTACCTTCATTCAAAGATTTAATGAATGGGCAGATTATAATAAACAAATAAATGAAGCGTCATACTTTTTTTACCTATTTATGAATTTAGATTCATGGCTTGTATTGCCTGATTATAGTTCATCCCAGGCTTCACCTACTATCTGCTGTAAAACCCTGTTTTCATTATTTTTCAGAATAACAGTTACGATTGCCATAACAGTTATAAGTGGTGTTTTTAAATTTAATTTCATCTCCTATTGTTTGCATCATAATTTTTTCATATCAGTACAGATACCATGTTATTCATTTGAAAAATTTCCAACAAAACACAAGCTTGAGTCGAAATATCAATTTCTTCAATGTTTGCAATTTTGAAAAAACTACCTGAAACCCCTTGAAACAATCCTTGAAAAGGCATGGTGTGTGTAATAGTGCGACTCATTTTGGGTAAATTTACTCAACTAGTGTTACTGTTAGTGTATTTTAATTTGTTATTATTTTGATATAGGTGCTCACTTGATTTTTATGCTTACTTTTTCACCTTACTCATTCAAGTTCTTGTCTGTACAATTAATTAACGTTTCTACTTTATTATTCATAATAAAGTATAATGTCACGCATGTAGTTATTCTTATAAAAAAATGATTATCTGTCTAACATACTGGTGTCAATCCAAACGATGAGAGAGAAACTAAACTACATTATTGCTTTTGTACAACTGGATTCAGTTAGTTACAGAACGTGAATCTTGCGAATACAGAAGTGTTCAACTGTACGGCAAAATCATGTGTCTGATGTATTGTATATCGTATCTTACGAATGTGTATTTTTAAATATGTATAACATGAAAATATTGCATTTTCTCACAATTTCGCCCCAATCAAGTTGCATAATTTAACTCGCCTCTCACCATTCCCAGGTACTAGCTTTTTATTTTCATTTTTTGATTCAGCATCATCTGAATTTGGATTCTGAGCAGGATCAGTTCAAAGACAACTGTCGCATGGAACATCGAGTATTTTCATTGAAATTTGACAAAACGTTACGGTCAAATCTCTCAGAATATTGAATTCTAAATGCATATTGTAATTTATACCGAAACTTACAGCATCACTTCATCTTTAGCCTCTGTTCTTCTCCAAATGCATGACAGGGTTTACTAAAGAGTTCCAAATTTCATCTGTTATATGCACGTTTTTTTTACTTGAAGAACAATTTCGTTTTACTAGGTAGTTGCTTTCAGTTTCATGATATATTCTTGAATTAATGCATGTTTGATATGTCTGGCCAGGGCGTAGCCAGGGGGGGGGGGGTTTGGGGGTTCAAACCCCCCCGAAATGTTTCAGAGTTATTTTTTTATTTAATACTTGCTACAGAAAGCGACCCTCACAATTCCCGATACCTACAAAGTCAATTGCCAAACTGTCATCGATCTACATTCGTAATCTCAAAAACATTCAATAAACCATCATTATCGACATGACAATAGAACAACATATCTATTCAAAAAAATATAAATTATATGACTGAATATTTCTTATTCCACGAAGTATAAAATTTCAGAAATAGCAAAAACTATAAATTATATGACTCTAATAATATTTCAAGTTGAATCTCAACAAATGCTGTACGATGTGCTCACAACAAAATGAATAATGTATAAATAGGGTGAAAATATACATAAGTTGGTGTTAATGATTCAAGAGGTAAGAGTGAAATATCTTGAATTAAATCTTCATAAATAGGCTATAATTTCCAAGACCGTGAATCAAGATTTATAATCTTATAGGATTATTCTCATACAGAGTCGAAGATAAGGTGAGATTCGATCTTTGAAACTAGATTAAATAATTTCTTATAATTACAGTGCTTTGGAATTATATCTACGCCTATAACCTTACTTTTATTTCGTTACATCCGTCGAAAAACTATAAATCTTCTTTTCTCTTTAAAACGGTTATGAATTGAGTGGTTATGCAGATGAATACTACGTTGATAATGAAGAAATTTATTCCCAGATCCAATAGTATTGAATGTACCATGATATAAGCTTCATTCAATGACTTTCTTAGTCCTTTGCAACCTAGATTATTATATTCTCATTCTTTTTCCTTATTAAACATAAAGTATTCGGATAGATCGATTTGCAAAGGAACGCGCTTTCGGTGGTATATTGGCTAAGAGATCATTCGAATTTGACATCCTGCGAACTATCGTTAGGGATCAACTTCGAAATTTCGAATTTTAATACATGGTTCATTTTAAAATTCAAATAAAAAAACAATAGTTTTCAGGATAATATATCCGAATGATTGTATTCTGCTATGAAAAAACGTTCAAAAGCTAACCTATTGATGTTTGATGTTTTAAGTTTGAATTGATTAATTCCATTGTTTTTCACTCACAAGGAGTTGTTTTGAATCAATATAATAGGGTCGTATAAATTATCAACTCCTTTCAACCACTTTCGAAATTTACATTAGGATCTGTGTTTTTTCGAATATAATAATATATTCCAAGATAACCAATTGTTTTGCTTAATCAGATATAAAAAACTACCTCATTTCAGTTTATTTATTTAATTTGATCTTGAGAAGATATCTGTATTAGAACTCGAGGAATCAGATTTAGACTAGGACTCTATTTTTTTAGTGTTTGCTCGGCATGTTTCTTGGCGAACAGCGATTCGAATTTCGAACGTAAGTGGTTTCACAAGAATCGGTCGGATTCACTGATGAATAATCCAAAGCTAAAAGGATTATGTTCGGATGACCGGGTGCACTATAATTTCTATGCGAATTAATTTGGGGCTTTGAAATTTCGAGGGTAGGTTTGCGTTCTGGATGCAGAGGTGGTGTTCGATAACGGATCAAATCGGATCATTAGTTTCACAGTTATTGACATTTGAAAACATTCTTCAATCTGTTCTCAAACCGCATATCTATCAATTTGAAATTCACCACAATTCGAACAAGAATAAAAAAGCGTAAACTTCTGAAAATTTTCTTAAGCTTTTCACGTTTAGAATGATAATTATTTCCATCACGGACCGGCAGTCCGAAGCTTCCCCACTACGGTTGCAGCGTCCATTTCGCCTTTCCGCATGTTTATTCGATATGGCATCGCACTAATGTTTCGATTCTTCCACTGTTCCACTGTAATCGGAGTGACTCGAGTGTAGCACGGCAAATCCTATATTTCCGAGTGAATTTTCCAAACCTGTATGCCTTCATGATAAGGCACGCTCAGTCGATTAGTTTCGGAGTTATTCTCACTAAAAATTCTTTTCATTGATTTTTCAGTAATAACGAAATTACAGATACCTAAGCTCAATATCAAACTTGATATTTCAAGACATCCACGCGTTTATTTGTCCTAGGTTTAGTCAGAATATTATCATCAAAAGACGTCCAAGAAAATAAAAATTCTGGCAAGTATGGCTGGTCTGGACTTAATACTCATAACCTTATAACAGAATGAGTTAAAATACTGAAATTTTCAAGTAAGCTGAGGACCTAAATAGTTTCTGCCACTACAATATTCATCTTATGTTCATCAATATTTCTGAAAATTCTCATCTGGTTGATATTAAATTCAGTATTCGAGTGTGAATTGGTGATGTGCTGATGATTACAAAATTTCATAGAATTCGGATGATAATCAGAAGCATTTTCCGGTTCCTTCATATTGTAAGAATTATAATTAAAATTCCAACATCCTGATAAATTTTAAGGTCTCTTCATTCGTTTGTTAACTCAACTCTCTTATTCAAGTCAACGCATATAAAAAAGGTATGAAACGCGCAGTTCATATAAAAATATCAATCTGTACCTAGCGCAACGGTATTCGGCTCCTGTGTTCGATCCTCGGCATGACGGTACTGAATTTTTTGTATATTTTTCTCACATTTTCGATGATGATTTTTGTTTCACTATAGATATAATGAAATTAGAAACTATTTCACTTTTTTTCAGGCTTGGGAAGTTTAAGTGGAATAATCAATAATAAAATCACTGTCAGTTTAAGGACTACATTCTGGACTTTCACGCATAAACACCTGGGAATCACAGCAATTTCCAAAGATTCTGGCGCACGAAGTAAAAGGTATAAGTAAGCCAACGAGGTAGTGTTCTGAAATTGTGACCAATTTCAAACCTAAACTTGAAATATATGCAAAAATGTGTTCAATTTCACAGGGAGTCGTTCATGAAAAGATGAAATGAAGTGTTTTTGAACGACTCGGTTCGACTAACTGCTGAAACATCTGTTGGGACGTCCTCTACCTTTCGTAAGCACTGAGCTAAGAAGTTGAAACTTTCAGGGTTTGTGAACGGTCTTTATAAATCAGAATTGAGTATTCAATACCCGCTAAATAACGAAAAGGACGAAGACAAAATTTGAAATGAGAAATTTTTGAAAGATTATTTCGAAAAATTGGATTATTCTGAAACAGCTCATTACGAGGCTGAAATAAGGAATCTATGAAGAATAAACTTTCTAGCTGGTCCGCGAACCAATAAATTAGATTATATATTCGCAAATAGTACATTGCACAAATAAGTGTGAACGTGTTTTTCGAATGAATTTTAGTCGGCATATTCTACTGCATATTTAAAAGGCAGATAAATCTTTTCTTTGTTGATAGAATTAATCATTAATTTTATCAAAATATAATTGAAATTCGTCGAAAACTGAAATTTTGATCGATTCAATTTCTCTTCTCTGATTCTCTCTGAGTGTCAGTGTTTGTAAACAACATTTTACAAGTTAGAAGCCTTGAGCTTGGCATTAGTGGGAAAATGATCGGTCTCATTCGAATATCCTTAGTTTTATTGTTCACGAGTTATTCTTTCAATTATTCGAACACATTTCGAAGAATTCAGTGTTTGATGACTACGTATTTTCATCAATTTTCTAATCAATATTTCATTTGGAAACTAAATTAATCCAACCAGATGAACCCTGAAATATTTCATGAAGTTCAAGTAGCAGTTTTTATCGAATAACCATTAATTCATGATTTAAACTAAAATAATGGACAAACCAGGAACATAGCTAACCAATGATTTCTATGTAAATTTCAACAATTGTTGAAAATTGATAAGTTTTACGACTGGTTCGATCTGAGACAACTTCATCTTACCTAACATTATGGTGGAATGATTTAATATAAGTATATAATAAACAACCTATTTTATGTGATCGCCGTTGAGACAATCAATTTCATGGTACCTGAATGGAAGTATTTTGAATAGGAATCGGTGTCAAAGAATAAAATGGAAGGTCGTGTGATATTTTTTTGTGTTTCGTTCAATAGGTTTCGATATTATAGCCAGTTTCTATCAACTGCTCGTAAAGATAAACTGGACAATGGGTCTAGTAGTGACACGAACTGAAGCGATTGCTGCCGTCAAGGTTTTCCGAATTCTTGATATCCTGTATATACATATAACGTATAAACAACTGTAGGTGCAGGTTGACCAGAATTGGTGATCCCTGAACTACAACTTTTTAACCCTATGAGATGGAGAAAAATGAAAGCCACATTTTTGATAGGAATCCAGTAGCTCAATTTGATTTTCGCCGAGGGGTTTCCTTCATGATTTATAACATAAAATTTTATTTGTCTATGGAAACAATAATTTATTTTCACTCAAAAATAATTTTCTTGTTACAATTACAAAAATATATAACATGTCATATATCGCTCATAGGTCAGTGGTGGCGCTTGAGGGCAAGATTTGACCCAGTCGCGCCCAAAATTCCTATGGCCTATGCTCAAAAAAATTATACCAATTCATTCATCACTACCCTCACTGAAAGTTCCAGGCCGTTCTTGCCCCCTCTCCACTAGCGTCTCCACTGACCTATGATATATGACATGTAATATATTTTTGAAACGAGAAAAAATGGTGATTATTTTGGAGTAAAAATAGATTATTTTTCCATAAGAAGAAACAATATTTCATGTAATAAATCAGGAAGCCACTGAATTCCTATTGAAAAGCGTCTGTATAATATCTTTCGTTCAAGTTTATACACAAACAAAAATTGAAATTGCCGAAATGACAAGTTTTGACCAATAACTCGAAAAAAAATAGAGCAATGCGGTTAGAGGCGAAATAAATTTCGTGAAAAAAGACCACCGCAATATGCCATTCATTTTTCTTTATCCCATAGGGTTGAAAAGTTGTAGTTCAGAGGTCACCAATTATAACTGCTGAAGTTGATAGATCAAATACAGTGAAATCTTCCTAGAGCGGACACCGCTTTTTTGTCCGGACATGAAGGTGTATGCTTGTGGGGAGGTTCAAAATAAATACAAAGAGTATTCTTTCCTTTTGCGCCATAGTTCAAAAAACATACGTTTCACTGCTTGCGAGAACTATGTAGTGTGTATTTCTTGAAACGAAATGAATGAGATTCCCAAAGTGGCCGAAATTCTCTTTAGAGCGGTCAAATCAAGAAATAACTACGAGAATCTTCCATGAACATGTACATTTGTATTCACTTGAAAAGCTCATAATCTGACCTTTCTTCATACCTGGTAATCTCACTGGTCCAATTCTAATGAATTGGACATCTTAATAGATGTTGGGACAGGGTGAAGACTTGCTCGACCCCGAGCTTTAATCAGGCCTCAATCTGCCTACTCCTGACTAACCCGGGATGATAACAACAGCATAATCTAGCTAGGCCTCAATCTGCCTACTAATAGCTAGAGGAAAGATGCGGTTGTTCTATTTAGGCTTCAATCTGCCTACTCCTAGTTAGATGCGAATATAAAATAGACCAGTGAAAACATGGAACAAATATATATTAAAAACACAAATATAATATAATACAAATAGTACACTACTCTATCTACTCTGTCTGTAGTTCGACAAAACACGTGATTTACGAATTTAGGGAAGACAACTTGTAGATATATCCCGTCCGTGGAGCCATCTATTCGCTACTGTCCGTAGTGTTGAGACTGGTGCTTGTGGCGCTCTCTGTTGGAGGGTAGCGTCAACATGGTTGGTAGCGCCAATGCAGTGATCTGTAATCTGTTGTGGGAACAGATAAATCCCAACAAAGATATACCTATATGAGAACTCTATTCATACAGCCCTCTCGTAAGTAGGTATTGGAGAACGGAACAGACCACCAAACGATTATTTTCCTTCCAATTGCGCACCACCTCATTTTGTTTAGCTGGTGCGTCAGTTTTTCAATGAAAATTTTTCTCATGTTTGGATTAAAGGCGATATATTGAGTGGCCACCCATATCACCTGATTTGCTATACTGGACTTTTTTCAATGGGGTTACTTGAGATCCAAGATTTGGCTACCCAGCCTGAGTAACTGGATTGAATCATTAATAAATAGCGTCAGATTACACCAGAAATCTCAAGTAATATACGTGAAAATTTTCAGTAAAACTTACAACGCTGCATAGCAGAAAATGATGACCATCTCCATTACAAAAGTTCATTATTCCTTCACACTTATACCTCACATTTCGATCGATAAGATCTTTCGAATGAGTAATTGCAGCACCTATCATACCTATTTGAAATCAAGAGTCTGGAGGGAAAGCAAGGAGCGGAAAAGTAATTCCCCTTTGAATCGGAAATTGACATGTCCCACTGATTTTCCACGTTTTGGGAGATTATTACCCTTCAGTAGGGTACTGTAGCGCGTAGCGGTCTTAGAAGAACAGAAGATTCGATTCCTGGCCGAGAGCAAGAGTTAAGTATTTTGTATCTGAATATGGAAGGTATTTATGTTTCAAGTCCTAGATATAACTATTGTAAATGTGAAATGTGTTTTATATTGTTACCAATGCAGTAAGTTGAGGTATCACAATAATTGACACCTGAGTTTACCACGTGGTTTCCAGAATTTGGAAATATACAGGGTTTTCCTTTTAAGTTGGCCTATTAGACGTTTTTGAAGAAATAGTGAATATTTCGTTCTGAAATTTTAGGTTCAGCCTTGAGGCTGAAGGAACTCTTCGCCTAAAATATTTTCAAGTCGACAGTGTTGCCACGTCTATCTCAAACGCATATATACTTTCTTATTTCAAATAGAACTACCTATATTTTCATTTATGTATCGATTCAATACCAATTTGCAGTATAACCCACTTAAAAAAATTTCTCTGCTATGCACTGTTGCCAAGTTATTCACAAATTCCTGGAAATTTTGACATTTGCATTGCCAGTTTGGGAATGCAATATGTCGATTATTTTTATGCGAACGGAACCAAACTTAGCAGCCTCATAGTAAAGACTATATGCATTCATGTGGTATATTCAGTATTTTGATACATCGTAAGGTTTTTCGGAGATATTGCTGCAAAAATGTGAAACTCAAAATTGAAATATTTCGAGATTTTCATATGGCAACCCCATATTCATTTTACAGCATTCGATTCGAAATGAAAAATGAATGGCAGTCTCCTTTACACTAATTATTTATTTTGGATAGTTTTCGAATGAGATGAAAAATACTGAAAATTTTCAGTATTTATAGTTCATGATCTATGGTTCTGTTTACTAGTCTTTAGGCTTTACTATGAGACTGCTAAGTTCGGTTCCGTTCGCATAAAAAATAATCGAGATATTGCATTCCCAAACTGGCAATGCAAATGTCAAAATTTCCAGGAATTTGTGAATAACTTGGCAACAGTGCATAGCAGAGAAATTTTTTAAGTGGGTTATACTGTAAATTTGGTATTAAATCGATACATAAATGAAAATATAGGTAGTCCCATTTGAAATAAGAAAGGAGATATGCGTTTGAGATAGACGTGGCAACACTGTCGACTTGAAAATATTTTAGGCGAAGAGTTCCTTCAGCCTCAAGGCTGCACCTAAAATTTCAGAACGGAATATTCACTAATTCTCCTAAAACGTCTAATAGGCCAACTTTAAAGGAAAACCCTGTATATTTCGAAGAATGAAATTGAGCTCAATGTATTGCCTATCCATAATAATAATAATAAGTATATCCACTGGCGCAGCCAGGTGGGGGGGCTTTGGGGCTGCAGCCCCCAAAAATTAATTTCTTCGTTATTCCTTTCTTTCGTATTTGTTGTATCATCAAGAATTGTTCAGTTCAGCCCTCCCCAAAACAAAATCCTGGCTGCACCACTGAGTATATCAATAAGTACAGTCGGGTATGTCAGATTCGGTAGGTAAAGCTCAGGACGTTTACTATGTATCGGCATTCATATTCAATTTTTGTTAATCAAATTGTTGAGCAATGACCTTGTTTTGATGTTCTTCAATGCTTCAATTCTTCTTTTGAATGCTTTTATATTTTTCAACTCTTCCGGAATCATATCAAAAATTTTAGGAGCAAGATAGCTGAAGCTTCGTTGTCCTATAGCTCTGCTGCGTCTGGGTAAGAATTGTCCTTTTACCTGGTTTTGTAATCATGTGGCAATGTGCAATTCTTTCATTATTTCATTTATTGTGGTACCTACTTATTAAGAGAAATATATATCACTGATTTATATTCAGTAATATAATCAATATAATTGACCGTTAACGACGATAATTTTCTGGAATGAAAAATCAGAAAGAAGTGAGCTGAACCAACTTATAACAGAAAATCATGCAGCGATCAAAGTATTTATAAGGAATTAGATGAAAAGATTTTCAAGAGCTTGATGGGGAAATGGTTAAATATACAGGGTGATTTTTTTAAGTGTTTCATTAGACGTTTTCGAGGAAGGAATTGTAATACAGATTCAAGATTTTGGATTTTCGTTTTAGAGTACATGAACTTTAATTGTAAAATATTTTCAAGAGGAATCTACTTTCGGTTTCACCGGAAACGAATGTTACTTCGTTATTTCAAATGCAACACCCTGTATATTTATACATATTCGAATTCTTCGTTCAATTCTACACTGATTTGATGTATGATATGTGCAAACACTCAAGCGGTTCTTGAATTATAGCCTTATTATCAATTTTTTTGAAAAAAAGGTTGTCACAAATTAGTGTTCTTTTGCGAAAGTGAAACAAAAGAAAGTACGCTGATACTGTCTCTTGTTTAACTTATGAGGAAATATTATACAGGGTGTCTGAAAAAGGGCCCCAAAGTGAGCCACAATAAAACCATGAAATCTCACTTTTTTCAAATGGCAACCCTATAATTTCGTAATTCCAATCGATGGCTCGTAAAAAACCAGTAAGGGTGTCCCGAACATTTCATGCCTCTAAAATCGGTAGTTTTGCCGTTATTGAATAAAATTCGAATTTCAGGATTGAATCAAGGTTTCTTAGTCTAAACGTACATTTATTAGGATAGAAGTTTTCAAGAAGGCTATGTCTTTTGATTTATAATGCATTCAAGAGAACTGTCATTTATACTTTTTTGATTAATCGGGCACTACAGTGATGTATTGAATATGTTCTTCATTATGGTGAATGTAACAAAATATTAGAAAGGGCAGTCAGAACTTTTAACGAAAGAAATCAACATTTACCACCTTAAACAAAATCGGAGTTCAGGAAGTATCAAAACAATTTTCTCCGTACTGGAAGCATTAACCCAAAACGAAATCTATTGAATAGAGTAACAGATAATGAAGAAAATCAAATAAATATTCTAGGACATATTCACGCAAATCAAAGAGGTTCCATCAGACAGGTTGCACAGGAATTTCGATTTAGATTTCGTTAAAGTCAGTAAAAGTGAATTTCGTTCGTTGAATGTCTAATTACCTTTTCTAGGAATTTGTTACATTTGCCGCAAATAAAGAACATACCCTTGATATATCATTCCAGTGAAATTATTATTGAATGTTTTGCTTAGTGCTTGATCTGTAAGAAAAAGTAAGAATAACAGTTCCTAACATAGCCTACTTCAAAAATGCAAGCTCACAAACTGTGCGAAATCTGTCTTTAATCGTGAAATTCGAATTTTATTGAATAACGGCAAAAATACTGATTTTAGAGGCATGAAATGTTCGGGACACCATAACTGGTTTTTGACGAGCAATCGATTGGAATTACAAAATTATAGGGTTGCCATTTGAAAAAAGTGAGATTTCATAGTTTTATTGAGGCTCAACTTGGGGCCCTTTTTCAGACACCCTGTATAATATTTCCTAATAAGTTAAACAAGAGACAGTACCAGCGTGAAGATATGAACACTAATTTGTGACAACCTTTTTTCAAAAAATTGATAATAAGGCTATAATTCAAGAACCGCTTGAGTGGTTGCACATATTATACATCAAATCAGTGTAAAATTGAACGAAGAATCCAAATAATTATAAATATACAGGGTGTTGCATTTGAAATAACGAAGTAACATTCGTTTCCGGTGAAACCGGAAGTAGATTCCTCTTGAAAATATTTTAGAATTAAAGTTCATGTACTCTAAAACGAAAATCCAAAATCTTGAATCTGTATTACAATTCCTTCTTCGAAAACGTCTAATGAAATACTTAAAAAAATCACCCTGTATATGTAAGATGAGGATATTCAAAATTCCTTTTTTACCTCGATACCAAAAGCCAAGGTACCTTTGTTCTTTATCCTTGGCTATCTTAAGCATCTCCGTTATAGTAACAGGGTATATAATAATAATAATAATAATGTTTATTCAAGACAGAAATAATTACAAGGCAATACAGTGTTGAATTCTAAAATAAACTCCTTACACTAGTTATACAAGATTAAAAACTTGGACAATTGTAATAAACATCAAAACAAGTTATCACAGAAGTAAACAAACTATACTATAATGAAAGAATATTCCCTTCCTTCGAATAAACAAAGATAATCCCCCAAAACCAAAGGGTTGTGCGGGGGATTACTGCAGCCACTACAAATACAACACAATCAAAATCAAATGCTACGTCTATGAAACAACAAAATACACCATTTCAAGCTCATCTAGTACCATTTACTACATTTGCTATTTGAGCTCTGTCAACAATTCTCAGGTAATTCTTTATGGCCCTACTGAACATGTTAACAGAATTCAGTGAACGCAACCTGCCCCTCAGATCTGAGGGCAGGGAGTTGAGGACGTGTGGAACAAGATACGAGTATGTACGCTGTCCGATGGTCTTATGTGCCCTATATGACGAAACTGTTTGTCTTGTCCTTCCTCTAGTTGAATAGCCGTGCTCCAGGTAAGCAAGGATATCTTTGTTCTTGTAGACGTACATGAGCAGGGTGTGAACATATATCTTCCTAATATCTAGGATACCCGACTCCCGATATAGTTGGTCTGTGGGATAGAATCTTTCCTTGTGTAAAATTATTCTCAAGAACGAATTTTGAACTACCTGCAATTTTTTGAGGTGTAGATCGTATAAACCACCCCAGGCCAGAACGCAGTACCGCAGACGGGACTCTACCAATGCGTGGTAGAGCACTTTCAAGTGTTTCGTTTCTAAGATTTCACTCAAAAAGCGAAACCTGTATAAGAAGCGCCTCAGAGTAACAACTACATTGCCAACATGAATGTCCCAACGCAAAGAACAGTCGATGTAAATTCCCAAATATTTTATGGAGGTTACCGAATCAAGTTGGAAGTTCTTGTGTGGACTCCCGATCTGTAGTTTGTTGAAATGAGGTAAGTTTGATTTGTAAATTGAGAAGGGCAAGTATTTAGTCTTCTCACGGTTGATTGTGAGATATTTATGATTGAAGGCGTTAAAAATGTTCTCTAAGTCGTTCTCTACTTTGCTCTTTAATTTCTCCCAGGATAAGTCTTTATAAAGAATAGCCGTGTCATCGGCGAATCCGATAATACTACCTTCAGTATAAATATTCAGTATATCATTGATGTACAGAGTGAACAGAATTGGACCCAGGATAGTGCCCTGCGGCACACCACACCGGACAGTCAACGGGTCGCTAAGTGTATCCCCAATTCTCACCATCTGAGTTCTATCCCTCAAATAACTTTTGAAAAGTTCGAGTGGAACACCCCGCACACCCGCGTTCTCCAAAACTTCCAGCAGAAGGTCGTGATTAACGGTATCAAAGGCCTTTGAGAGGTCCAAAAATACGCACAGGGCTACCTCGTTTGAGTCCAAAGCCCTGTAAACAGCATCGCATAGGCGACATAATGGATCTTTCCCTGCGGAACCCAAACTTTTTATCTGATATTATTTTATGTTTGTCCAAGTAGTCTCTCAATCTTCGCTCAATAATCTTCTCAAACACTTTCGCGAATGAGGAAACAAGTGATATGGGTCTATAGCTACCTGGTGAATCCACAGGTCCTTTCTTTTTGTACACAGGAATGACGACAGATATCTTGAACTCCCTCGGACAAACTCCGGACTGAACGATATCATTCATGACCTCAGTTAATGGCAGAGCAATTTCATCCTTAATATTTTTCAAGACCTCGTTTGAGATATTATCGTATCCCGGGGATTTTTTTTCCTTCATATTGTCAATGATCCGTTTTATTTCCTCTGGTGTTGTTGGGTTCAGAAAGAATGAATGTTCTGATCTCTTTTGTATGAACGGTGTCGAGCCAGTTATTTCAATCTTCTCTGCAAGATCTTTACCTACGTTGATGTAGTGCTGATTGAGAATGTTTGTCATTTCCCTCGTATCTTCCACAACAGAGCCATTTCGGTCTCGAACATTTTTGATGGTACCTCGGTCTTCAGCTCTGTATAAATTGTTAAGTGTTTTCCATAAATTCTTTGTGTTGTTCTTGTTTTCGTAAATTTTTGCCCTGAAGAAGTTACATTTTGCTGTCTTTATGATACGATTCAGTCTATTCCTATATTGTGTAAATTTTTCTCTGTACCTATCAGGCTCTTTAATATATTTTTATGCAACTCATTTTTAGTGTTGACGGACTTAACAATACCAGCAGTTATCCATTCCCTTCTTCGAACATCCCTTCTTTTGATCTTCAAAGTCTTGGTGTTCTGTTCTATCAGTCGGTCCACCGTTTTCAAGAAGCAGGTTGACTTCAGTTGACTATCTTTCTGAGAGTAGACAGGACCCCAGTCAAAGTCTGCCAGTTCCGCTCTAAGTCCTGGGTAATCCACGACTTTCCGGCACCTCCAATCCCCGACCTGTAGCCCCGACTTTGCAATCGGGAAACTAATGGTGGTGGCGCGGTGGTCTGTTATCAACGTTTCAATTGTTGAGGCAGATACCAGATCTTCATAATTATATATATCACTCCTCAAGAATATGTGATCCAAGCAAGATTTTTCTCGGGTTGCTTTATTTATCACCGATACATAATTATATTCACTCATTAGATTCATGTATGTGGACACCAATTCATCAGATTCATTCAAAATATTAATGTTCATATCTCCTATTATTACTTGGTAGGTTAGTCCCAACTTTCTTGTGTTTTTCAGGTATTCTTCGAGTGACTGGACAAAGTCATATGCACTGGTTGACGGAGGCCTGTAGACCCCAGTAACAAGCAGTTTCTTATTCTGCGGCAGTTGGATGGTAATCTCCAATACTTTCACTTGTGCAATAAACGTTGTGTCCACTTGAAAATTAAATTCTTCTCCCACATAAATCATTACACCATCGTTTTTATTGATGGCACCCTCACTATATATCATATTATATCCTTCCAACCGGTAAGAAGCATCATCGGATAATCTGAAAGTCTCAGATAGGACTATACATTCAGGGAGTTCTTTAAATCTACTGAGAAGTATCCTGAACTCATCCAAATTTTTGGATACACTTCTAATGTTTTGATGTAGAATTCTAAGGCACCTATCCCCTGTTCTAAAAGAATTGTTATAAGCATCAATTCCATCGAATTCTATTGTATCAAATGGTGTAAAATTGATATCACGTATGCATGGGTCCATAACAAACTTCAAACAGTACACAACAAACAATGATCGATATAAACAACAAAAAAAAACTTAATATGATACTGCAAACAATAGTGGAAAGAATTTAATGTAATATAATCTACTTATAGGATCGTGTTCTCACTCTTTCCTTTGCTGCATTCAGCCTTGTTGCTCCGGGAAAAGCCTCACGGGTAACTGTTGTGGTCTGATCTGGCCGGCTCCCATCCACCGTCTTCAATGTCTTCTGTGGTATTTGCTCCTCGTATTCAACAATATTTTTCCTCGTTGGTCGTTGCTGACTGTTCTGAGTGACGCTTTGATGTTCTGCTGATGTACGCTTCTGATCCCCCTTGATACTGGGAGTTGATGGAGCGCTGTTTGGGTGCTTTGAAGGTTGCTCTTGGAAATTTTCAAGTTCGGCTAAACTGTAGGGAGTATCTTCTATGTATACCTTGTTGCCCCTGATACGACAGTTCTTTACACTCTGTGTTTTGAGATTTTCGAGGTGTTGTCGAAGTTGTTTGTGTTCTTCACGCTGCTTCTTTGTTAGGTCGTGCGTGAAATATATTTTAGTCCCTTTCAGGTTTCTAAGATTCTTGAATATTTTAATCTTTGTCTGATAAGATCTTAGTTCGACTTTAATAGGGCAACTTTTGGACTTTCCAAGCCGGTATACGTCACTGAAATCAGACTCAACTAAATCCAGTTGTAAAATCTTGTTTATCTCATCTGATACGGAATTGACAGTCATATCTTCCCATTCAGAAAGAATCGAACCATGTATCACGAAGTTATTCTTTCTAACATCTACCTCTAATTCCTGCACGGTCCGCTTAAGTTCTGCATTCTCTCTCTCTAGCACAGATACCTTCCTTCTCAGAGTTTCAACCTCCAGTATTATATTTGCTTCACTTGCCTGTATAATAAGCTTCAATTCCTCCCTATTTTTCATAATCTCATCATGCAAATCCCGTAGAGTTATTCCAGTTTCTGTCATTCTAGTGTGTGGAACGCTTTAATTAGGTCCAGATACAACAGATTTATTCAGTAATCAATACGATTGATAAGTTTTTTTCCTCCCACGTTTGATACGGATACGTATAGGAATGAGCACAAACGGTGTTTTTTCCAGGTAAACACCTCGTTTTCAGGTGTTAGGGTCACTTGTGATGAAAGACTCTCTAATTTCGAATTATTCACTAGAAATGTGTGTATTCCACTTCAATAAATCCACAGAAATATTAAGATTGGCGCAGCGATTCACAACGGTGTAATCTGTTCACAATGTAAACCATGTATTGTTGGTGGATTTATGGCATTTCAGAACTAATAACGAAAATTGCCATTTCATCAATCAAGATAAGAAACTGGAAGCACAGAAGCAGATTGAACTAGTGATTGTGATCGAGTGACAGCCATCCGATGGTTACCGCATATAGAAAGAGTGAGAAGTCAGGAGGTTCATTCTCGTTTGTAGCAAAACGGCGAAATTAAAGGCCGATATGCCGATAAAGATATACGATTATGGTTGCGAGTGCAAGAGTAACGCGACTTGGGCTTGTTCCGCCAGATAGCATCGTGTAATTCCTATTTCTTGCAAAAGATGCCACAGAAAAGGATCGTGTGCTCTTCTCCATAATAGAGATAATACCCCGCTCTGTGGGAGAAAGCTCTGTGCTCCGCCGCACTTTATGTCGTGACATGGCTGGATTTATGCGAGAAAATGACAAAATCTGTTTCAACTCCCATTTCGACAAAGGACTCTGCACGATTACGTACCCGATTGTCTGATCTGCAAATAGCATGCTCTTCATTAAGGATACCTGAAACATTAGAATATTCACTGGCTGTTTGCTGTTGAATTTTCATAAAAGTAGTTCCACACAATTCCACCAATCAGAACGTGTATTTCTGACAGATCACCATCGCAACGGATGAATTTTAGGGGGAGTTTTTTCCTCGTGTTAACCAGCAGCGAATTTGGCCGAAGAATTTTTTGACGTTTCTAATGACAGAATATATAATGATTTTAATTTGTTCGCATGATACTTTCGATTCATTTCAACTACAAGCTTAGATATTTTTGAATTTTTGAACGAATATGATTTATGTTTATATCAAAAACGCAATTATTAAATATTATCATGGCAGGTTGATTGAAAATAGCTTGTTCTTTACTTAAGTTTTTCGGATTGTCTCTGCAGAAGTTGAAGCAGACCTCATTGAGCCAATTGCCCGATTCAATCAGCAGATACGGTTTTATGCAGTGACTGCTTTCATGCCCTGTTGTTTTAATTTATTGCTGTTCTTCTATTTCCGTTTTGGCTAAAGTTGGAACAGCAGTGAACTTAGCACAATGATTTGTTATCTTGTTCTTGTTGATATCGATGAACCATTGTAGGTATATTTTTCCAACCGCGCTGTTCTTGTGCCAGCGTTTCACATTGGGGTGCTGCCAGTTTGGATTTGATTAGTTGGTCTAGCTTGCTTATCAGTTTTTTGAACAGTCTTACTGGGCATAATTCTTCATTGACTGTATTCGGTACTAGCCACTTACTGTCGGCTATTATTTTTGAACCACCTTGGGTGGTCTTGGAGAAAACCGATTGATACTCAATGTCCTTCACAACATAACCTATTGTTGCTACCGCTCCTTTATTTCCTCTTCTGGCCAATTTATGAGCAGCAATATGAAAGAACATTCTTTGCAATCCTTCTGGGGGTTTTCGTCCTAAAGCTCAATAATCTTTCTCAATTCGTCTGCTGATAGTGCTAATGAACTTGCCTTTCTCTTGATTGGATCTATTCAGCTTCCGACGATTAGAATTTTTTGCAGCTCTTGCGTTGACAAACTCTATGTTAAAGAACGGATTATACCTTCCGAAAAAATATTCCTGCAACTGCTCAGCTGTAGAGTTCCATGGAATTTTTGTTTTGAAAGACGAAAATTGATGTTTTTGGAAATAAACACTTTTGGTGTGGAATTTTCTTAGCGAATACCACACGAGGTCAAATTAAATCTGGAAATAATTCAACCTCTTGTGGTATTTCTATTAGGAATTTGGCCAAAACGCAACTCAGTAGGATACAAATCAAGTTATCCACTCCAATCTTTTTCTTATTTTTTCATTTAGGTAGGAAAATAGTATCGTTCGATCTCCGTAAGTAATCAAACCTTTCAGAAATACGCCTTCTAAATGTATCCAAATGCAAAACTATTCGGTTCAAACATTGAAACAGTCAAATATAACGTTTACGTCTTGAAGTGAAAATAGAGTTGAAGGGCTGCCATTGTATACGGCAGACCATCAGAGACCTAAAGCTAACCTATTATTTGTTTTTGTGTATTCTGACAGAGAAAGTTTCTGATATTAGCGATTCAGATTGTCTGTTCTCTATAAACAAATTGATGGAGTAAACATATATTTGTAGGATTCTTTCATTTCATTCGAATTTCAAAATGAATAATAATGAAAATAATTTTCTGATAACTCGAGTTCTTACCGAAAGCATTAATTTCAGAGAAAATCATCACAAATGAATTGCTTGTATGTAAATATCACTCCCATTTGAAAAGAAAATTCCACATTTGTAACTAATCGAAATAATATATTAGTTCTTGGTACTTATATGCAATCTCGTAACAGAAATATTCCATTGAAAAAAATTCAACACTTCTCAGAAAAATACAAAATCACAGTTTATAAATAATTAGGAAGATATTAAGTAAAAAGTTAATTAATCGTGTTCTTAAAACAAAGTTTCAGCTACATCTGTCACTAGATTATTTTAAATTTTTTAAGGTTAGGAGCAATTCATTTCAAAATTCCAGCATTCGCATTTCATCGGTCGGATTCGTTCAACGTTCGGTTAACGTACGTTGCCGTATAAGGTGTACGTGGCAGGACGCTAATTTACGTCGGACGTAAAGCCGGCCCAAGCGTGAATGTAAGAAACTGACGAGTGCGCATGAGCACAAGTCAATTGTAACGTTTACGTCTACGTCCTTGGCAGCACTTCAACTCTCTAATCTATCCAAACCCATTCGAAGAAAACATAAAAACTTCACGGCGATGTTTCTTGATATCTTGACGCTTCCCGGGCGTACGCAAAAATGGCACATAATTAGTAGGTATCACCATAGCTTCATGGTGATTCACACCTTAAGTGCATGAATACTTTCAGTAGGCGAATTCGGTTCCTAATTTTATACTGTAATTCTTTGGTTATTATTACTGAACTATAGTTGAATGTTGCTAATTTGCTAATTTTAAAACTTTCAATAAATTGAATATTCGTGCAGACACCAATTTAGTCGAAGTTACATATTTGATAGTCATTGACATAACTTCATCTTACTCTTGTATCAAATTTGGGTATTATATCATCCTTTTTTCTCATACATCTTCATTGTATGGGTCAATAGGACATTCATAACAAAAATAGTAGAGAAATAAGGAGGTTTAGACAATTATTGATTAGGAAAAACAACGAAGTAACAAAAAGTATAAGTGATCTTCACAGGTAAACCTACCGATGTTAGTCTTTTTTCATCCTTAATATGAAAATCATTGAAGGGTTTACTTTCATCAATTACATATTTCTTAGGACCTTCCAAACAGTGAAAAACTTCTAACGCCTACGAAACAAAACAAAATCGAAAAATATACGTAATTATGTGCAGTCGCTATCCTTAAGTAAACTCTTACATACGGGGTTTTCCTTTAAGTTGGCCTATTAAACGTTTTTGGAGAACTAGTAAATATTCCGTTTAGAAATTTAGGTGGAGCCTTGAGGATGAAGGAACTCTTCGCCTAAAATATTTTCAGGTCTACACCGTTGTCACGTCTATCTCAAACGCGTATCTGTTTTCTTATTTCAAATTGAACTAACTATATTTTTATTCATGTATCGATTCAATACCAAATTTGCAGCATAACCTACTAATAAAATTTCTCTGCCATGCACTGTTTCCAAGTTATGCACACATTCGTGAAATTTTTGGCATCTGGATTGCCAGTTTGAGAATGCAATATCTCGATTATTTTCAATGAGAACGGAACCAAACTCAGCAGTTTCCTGCCAAGACTCCATGCATTCTTCGAAGATTTCGATCCGAAAATCTGGAACTAAAAATTTAAATATTTCGAGATTTTCAAATGGCAACCCCATATTTAATTTACAGAATTCGATTCGAAGTAAAAAATGAATGGCATTCTCTTTTTACACTTATTATTTATTTTGGATAGTTTTCGAATGAGTTGAAAAATACTGAAATTCTCCAGTATTTTGAGTCATGATCTATGGTCGTGTTTGCGATGAAATGGCTCTATGATTATGAGGTAAATTATTGAAGTAGAATCTATAGTTGAAATCATCAAATGTGTTCGATCATCATGGATGTCATAGAAAAAAATATACTCATGTTATTCAAACACGATTCAGGTTTTTTCACAATAACGGGGAATGCCAAAACATTGAAAGGTCCTGCAGGACCGTCAACAATCGTTGTTTGGGTTTCGGTAATCGTGGCCTAATGTTCATGGAACCATTGAATTCATTCCGATAATTCACCTTATAATCACACAGCATTATGTCCTTAGATCATGACTACAAATACTGAAAATTTTCAGTATTTTTCATTCAATCCGCAAACTATCCAAAATAAATAATAATTAGTGTAAGAGGAGACTGCCATTCATTTTTCATTAAGAATCCATTGCTGTAAATAAAATATAGGGTTGGCATCTGAAAATCTCGAAATATTTCAATTTTAAATTACACATTTTCGGAGCCAGATCTTCGAAGAACCTTACGATGAATCGGAATACTGAATGTACCATATGAATGCATGGATTCTGGATTCTCCACTATGAGACTGCTGTGTTTGGTTTTGTTCGCATAGAAAATAATTGAAAAATTATTGCATTTCCAAACTGGCAATGCAGAAGTCAAAAATCTCAAGAATTTGTGCATAACTTGGCAACAGTGTACGCCAGAGAAATTTTTTTTAGTAGGTTATAGTGCGAAATTGGCATTGAATCGAAACATAAATAAATATATAGGTATTTCCATTTTAAATAAGAAAGTAGATATTCGTTTGAGATAGATGTGGCAACAGTGTCGACCTGAAAATATTTCAGGCGAAGAGTTCCTTCATCCTCAAGGCTCCACCTAAAATTTTCTGAACGGAATATTCACTAGTTCTCCAAAAACTTTTAATAGGCCAACTTAAAGGAAAACCCTGTATGTAAGAGTTTACTTAAGGATAGCGACTGCCCATAATTGCGTATATTTTTCGATTTTGTTCTGTTTCGTAGGCTATTTTTTTCTGTGACAGGAAAAGCGACCATTTAATAGTGAAAGAAATATAACTGTTCACGAAATTACTTTTTTCCCCGGGAAAAAAGTACTCACTTACTACATAGAGAATCATTTTTTGACAGGGAAAAAGTAATTTCGTGAAAAGTCATAATTTGTGACCTGTCAAGAGATATAAACTGTCACATTTTTTAGTCACAGAAAAAAAAATTTTTTCTCAATATCGAAATTCATGAGTTTAAATCAGGTATAATGTATTTAACTCAATAGATCGAAATATAAATTAACCTACAAACGACAATGCATATCTGAAAGTGTTTTGTGGGGTTAAATTCAAATTTGGCTTACGTCACTGTGTAAGATGACCACCAATTCCAATACCAAAGTCTTTTAAAAGTAAACATACTCACAATGTATCAAAATTAACTTAGGAGACACTTAAAAATTAGGAAAGTTGAATGTTTTTTAATCATGTAGAATGTGTGTGTACCTACATAAACTTGTTTAACCCAAAAATTCAGATGCACATCCAATTAAATCAGACGTATAAATCAACGTCAAGAGAAACTGCAATTTAAGAACACTCGAATTGATACTTTTTCGATATTTTTCGCAAGCTTCATCGTCTGGAAATGCCTCAAACTGGTTCCGCTGTATAGAACTGGTCCATTTGAGAATTGTCACGATCATCGGTTTTCCATTTGAATATTTAGTGATCACATAAAGACATTTTGATAATCAGGAAGGTTGTAAATGTATTTTGTTGATCATAAATAAAGATTCAGATCTGCTTATTAGTCAAAATTTCCACACTGATGAAATTCAAATGTAAATTCAGAATACGATTTTACCAGATGTATTATACTTTCAAACCAGCCTGAGCAAAGGTATTCTCCTTCATCCTTTATAATAGGTATTCGATTCGAATCGAGAAAACCTTTGATTCGAGCTAATTCATGACTTTTTATAATTATTTGAAATAACGGTCTCATACATAAACATGCTTCATTGATAATTTTGTGCACTCACAAAATAACTAGCTGTCAAACGTTATTCTCTCCTGCCTTGCATTGTAAACATTTCCAATTAGTGAGTACATTATGATTATTTTTGAGCGCTCGTTTTACATAAACGAGTGATGTATCGTTTTCGAATTTTGAGCTGAAAATGGTCTCGAATGATATGATTCGACTCCCTGTTAACGAATTCGTGTTCAAATTCAATAATCTGTTCGAATTTCGAAGAGATTGTCCTAGAGACTTGTGATTTCCAGGGCGAGTTCGGGTCCTAAATGCCGCGGTTAAGTTCGTTAACCAGCCAAATCGTATATTGAGTTAATAGCATTAATGCTTACCAATGAATGAGCGCTCAAAAGCACCTTCTCAGAGCTTTTCTCTGAATTTTTACTTTATTTTCTATACAGCTCGAAGACTGGCATACTGAAATGACAAAAGTTTTGAATTACTGAAATCTCGAAATTACGTTTCGGATAGAGATACTTATATGTGTGAAAATCTAGAAGGTAGATGGCTTAGTAATCTCATTTTTTATGTCTCTTATAATCTCATTTGAATTGATATCCGGAATAAATCTTTTATTATAATATACAGGGTCAGTCATTGGTCGGAAGCTGAGATTATAAAAGAAACATGAGGTGAGACAGAATAACCTCTATTCAATGGGTCTTTCTTTCTTTATCATGAAAAATACAGACTGTTTTTTTGATTTTGTCAATTTCTTCAATAGCCCATAACTTTCGAATCACCCTCGATGTTTTGATGATATTTGGCAGAATTAGTTTCTGCAATAATACTTTTCATGCAGACATAGTAGGTAACGGTTTCTTAGGTCTAGGCCTAGGAAAGATATATGAATAAGATTAAACTAAAAAATACCTTGTTAATCGAAATGTATTTATTGTACAATTACATACTCTGTCTGTATGCCTCCCCTAAAAGGCTGAACACTCAATTGAATCAAAAAAATCACTGAAAACGGAATAGTAAGATTACGTATTTTTAAATTTTGTTTACTGCGTTGTCTAAGTGCTCAGATTTGATTAGATTTATTGAGTATACCAACCGCATGCGCAAAATTGAGATATATATTGTTACCTTTAGTTTTTTACCCTTTTTGAATTTCTATCAAAGGCATGAAATTTACAGGGTTTTTTATCGAATTTTATTTATCAATTTTTTTCTGGGTACTACCTGAGAAAAACAGTTTTCATGTCTGTATGAGTCTGATAAAAGGCTGAACATTTGTAACCTCACCTTGGCAAGAGTTAGCACTTTGGCCTGTCGGCTGCTCAGTAATATATCGTGAGGGGTGAGCATATAAAAGAACTGACGAAAATGATTATTTTGTTGGGCGCCAGGCTTAAACTAAGCAAGATATAAAACACAGTTAATGAGAAAAAAAGCTTGCCTGAGGGAAGAAATAACAAGAAACAATAAAATTAATCGATATATTAGCCAAAATTCACAAAACTTTGAGTAGAAAGGAAAAATTGCTGAAGGTTGAACTTTATAATTCCAAAAAAAAAACAGAACGTTAACAAATTTTGAATTTACGATTGATCTCTTTATTCATCCTCTTCCTGAAGTCAATCTTCCGATATTCAAGTTCTGGAGTAGGTGCCTGGGAACGATAAGATGGTGGGGATGACACTGGCACGAAGATGGTTGCCAAATTTTCTGTCAACTGACAACTTCCTCTTCCGATATTCAAGTTCTGGAGTATGTGCCTGGGAACTATAAGATGGTGGATGACACTGGCACGAAGATGGTTGCCAAATTTTCTGTCAACTGACAACTTCCCATATGTTGGTTGGAACCGTCGTACGGCCTTAGATGAGCGATTTCCTTGAAATCTTGGTCACAAATAGGTATCAATGACACAGGCAATTCTTCACTCCTAATTGATAGAGAATCAGATAGTAGATTCAATTTCAATAAAAAAATTCCAGCACGTTCTGTCCAAAAAAAAATATTCATGCAAAAAAAATTACAAAAAAAAAATTTTGATGAACAATAGTTCAGAAAAATATCGCAAATAAAAATGCCTTTCCGAAATTCAGAGAGAAAAAAATTATCAATTTAAGAAATTATTACAAAAAAATTTCAGATATCTGGAAATCATGAATTCAGAAATATGTACTTATATAAATTGACTCACAAAGTGGAAACTTAAAATATAAATCAAATAATAGTTTTCTCAATCGACCAGACACAGTTATATTCAACCTTCCTGGTAATTAAAAAAAGGAATATAAGTTTTTTTTTTTTTGCACGGAGCAAAAAAAACTCCTGACAAGAACAAAGAAATTGAAATTGAGAATCTCGAAAATGAATTCAAGAAAAGTATATTCCGAATTCAACTATACAATTGAAAAAGAAAAATTTCAATACTCATCCAAAGGAAGCACAAGAAAATTAAGAAAATTTGCCAGGAAAATCGACACTATATCTGCTCACTAGAAAAACCAGTTCAAAACTTCCGACATTCATTCCTCTCAACTAACATATTTTCAAAAAAACTTCGCGTTCACCCGATTTCAATCGAACAATATTCTCAGGTGGACTCTGATGCGGCCCGCGCACGAAGTTTTCGAATGCCGAGCAGTGGCGTTTCATTCAATAGGGCGATTATAACGTTACACATTTTCAATTCAATCGTATCAAATAACTAAGAACCGAATTAAATTGCATTTTTCTAATTTACTGATTACTCTGCGGTCTGAATTTCACATCAACAAAACCTTTAGATAGGCCTCAAGCTTGATAGGAGTAGAATGAATTTGTGGACAAGATATACACAGCAAAAGTTTGTTTTGTTTTGAAATTTGACAGTTCAAAGGCAAAGTGGTGTTTTTTTAGGGAAACTGAAAAGGAACATCTGCATAAACTGAAGCCAATAGGATTTTTTAAGTAAAATAGGAAGCATCCCCTTATGTTTATTAGCAGCGGAACATCCTGTAGCTAATTAAAGGTTCGCAGAATGAAAGAAACATAATTATTTCGATACCTAGTATCCATAATCAACCCACGCTACTGTACTGAATTGCGGAATGCTGCTTTTTTTGACATGTCTTTTAGACTGAGAGCTGGCTACGGAGGGGTAAGGGTCACTAGGTGCAAGGGTAATTTTATCGTTCACAGGTTCGATTGTTACCGACATAGCGTAAGGCGGGCAGCCAGAAGGCACACTGGAAGAATAAGGGAAGGGTAGGGGTTTAAACATGCATTTTTTTCACGAAAAAAAAGTCATAAGGTGCAAAGATGGCAATTTGTAGAATAAGAGAAGGTGGTATGAGTAAGCAGGAAAAAAACATTGCCAGAAGGCTGAGTGGAAGAATCACGCGAAGGGAGGGGGTTAAACATGCATATTTTTTTCGAAAAAAAAAAGTCATAAGGTGCAAAGATGGCAATTTGTAGGATAATAGGAGGTAGTAGTAGAGAAGTAGAAAAAAACATTGCCAGAAGGCTAAGTGGAAGAGTAACGCGAAGGGAGGGGGGACATGCAATTTGTACGAAAAAAAATCATGAGATGCAAGATGGCAATTTGTGAGACAAGAATAAGAGAAGTGGTAGGAGTAAGCAGGAAAAAACATTGCCAGAAGGCTAGTGGAAGAATAACGCGAAGGGAGGGGGGTTTAAACATGCATATTTTTTCGAAAAAAAAGTCATAAGGTGCAAAGATGGCAATTTGTAGTATAATAACTTCGAAGCTTGTACTGGCCTCTTAAAATAAGGATAACTTTGGATCATTTTTGCTAACTTATTCTATATACTATTTTGTGTCATATTTCATGAGGAAAAAACATCGCATCACATCATAAGTACGAAAGACAAACATATACTAAACGTTTTTAAAAGGCAAAGTTTAGCGTCAGATGCTTCAGCTTCTAGTTGATATGTGAACATTTCGCCTTTCTCGACTTTTCGCATGGACATTTCGCGTTTCTTCGCTGTAGGGGATATTTTCAAACGAACTTTGAGATGTGATGCTTCGCGTTTTTTCGTTTTTTTATTACGGAATGCAACTTCGCCTTTCTTCCGTGGACTCTTCAACTCTTAAAAGTATTTCTTTCACGTGTCTTGAATTCTGTCTTCACAAACACTAAATGAATAAAAACTATATTTTTTAGCTTTCTGCGTTGTATTTTCCAGACTCTCGGTAAGCCATGTTAACAAGTTCAATATATATTTGAACAATTTCGAAACAAACATTGGTTTTCGATTTCCACGTTCATGATATCTTTACATCAAAAAATAACTACTCGTTCTGTCGAAACATAGCATAAACATATTGAGAATATAGTTATAAAACCATTAATCTTCGCAATTGTTCGAAAAATTCAAGATTGATTATCCCTAACTTATTCGATTGATTCAAACCATGGATATGCGTTATGGTGGGGCGTGAACACTATAACTTCCAGTGAGATGAAACTGTAACTTCCGGAAGGAATCATTCGAAATTTGCGCAGAGTAGTTTAGATTTTAGATTTGAAGAATAATGTTGAAGTAATGAATAAATCTAATGAAGCCGAAAGCTCTCAGAATATTCAAATTCGATTTATCGTTTTCCCTGTATGACCTAGAGCGAAATCACGTCACGGGTTTCATAATGTTTTACTGTTTCATTGTATTGTTTATAAATATATTGATTCACAGTAAAATTGTCCTGTCAGAATAGTTTGTGTAGATCCCTTGAGTTTTTTGTCCCATTATGTATTACGGTTCTTCCGTTCCATTCACTTAGCTACACTATACGAATAATAAACAAGATTTTTCTATTCGTTCAACCAGTTAGCTATCGTATCAAAAATAATTCTTGAGTAAATTTGAATCGTAAGTGGAAATAAGAAAATATTTTTTATTCAGAAATTTCATCAAGAAAAAATTACCACACCAACATATTTCTAAGTTTCATTTTATATCTATGATTTATAAACCCAGAGGAAATTTTAGATACTTTTTGTGACCCCCAATAAAGCTGCGTCTATAACTTCAGAGCCTACTTCAATGTAAATCATTCTTGAATGGGCTATAAAAGAATAATGTTTCCCAATATTTTGCATGGGGCTACGTAATCCATCCTGATGTGGTTATCCAACGATCAGATTGAATCTAGTTAAAATGTGTTTCTTCAATGGCTTTCTTCAAAAAAACATTTTTTTTCTGGTGTCTCAAATCTTTGTTGTTGCATCCAAATTATCAAAGATTTTTTCTCAATCGGATTCAACTGGAGTTAACAATGACCATTCCCTCGTCGTTATGTCCACCAATTAGAAAACCCGCAAATTTGAATTGCAAATGGTTCTAGGTGGAAAAACTGTTTGGCAGGAGCTGTCAGCAGTTTATTCGAGTTTACCCGCGGCAAAACTTGACAGCTGTGTTGATTAATACCCTACATAATAGAAGAGGAATAATCCGTTCTTATATGAAATATTGTCGTCAATATAATTCAGGCTTTTTTTCCTGTGAAAAAAAAACGAAAAAACACTCTTCGACTCGGATTTTGTTGCCACAAGCACTCATGCTTTTTATAAAAATATTACTTAGCATCGGGTTCGAAAAAATTCAATGCCCTCATTATATTACTCACGAATTTCAATCAAATATTTGAAAAAAATACTCAGGAATTGAAAAATTTCATGATTCTCGTTGTCCTTTTGTAAGATGATTTATTAGGTAGAATGCATTATCTGCCAATTGATAACCAACTTTCTTTTCAAAATCATAATCCACAGATGATGCAACAAATAATTTCAGATTTGAATTATTGCCAAATATCTGCAGGAATTAGTCATGCGGTCGGTTATAATCAAAGAGCACTCCTACGTTTTTTTCGGCTATGATACTCTAGCATATAATTCATTTCACCTTCTGTATGCAAATTTCACCATCATTCTAGAGCTGCATGTGCAGACAATAAATTTTTCCATCTAGAGAAAACCATTAGGAGACAACACCCTTGCGCAAACTTTCGATCTGATACAGCTATTCCCAATAACAACAGAGCGAAGTTTCGACCAGACAAATTAATTGCTGCTGGAAGAATCAATTTCGTCAATTTTTTGCATGCGGCTACGTACTTTAATCTGATAATGCTTAGCCAACGATCAGTTTCAGGATAACTGGAACATCAAGAAAATAAATGTCAGATTTTTGTATGCAGTTTTTTCAATAGGCAAATAATTAAATCGGTTGTGCTATGGGTGTGTCCCTCGTGTCTAGCAATTTGAATATGTATAGTGTTTGGTCTGAAAAAATAACAATTAATTATTTTATCTCCTACAAAATGGATCGAGAACGATCGGATTTATGCATCCGCTGCTGGCTCACTTAGACAATTACAGAAAGATCGAAATCTAACGGTCATGTAAGTTAGCATAAGAAGCATGACAGATAAAATATTCGTTTTAATGGTTATTAACGGCAGTTTCACACTGGGGGCTTCATTGAATTGCAAATTCGTTTCTATGCTCGTTCTTCTTGATCTCCACGAGTGGTTGTTTCTAGAGCAGTTATAACCATTTTGATTAGCGCAACTCTACGGGGAGCCTTAGCGTTAGAGGACTATTTAACGCAGAAGTTGCAACAAGTGATATATGGAATGTGGTCTGCAAATTTCACTACTTGCTACGGTAAATCTGGCTACACGCAAATAACCAAAGATTAAGGCTGAAAATGGTGTTCGAACAGTAGTAAACTTCATTTTAAGATGAAGAAATAGATATCATTTTCTCGATTTCGGTAAATTCAATTGATTATGTATTCCGAAATTGTTATTTAAAATGGTATTGGAATGAAAAGATAGGTTACATCTCAAGTTGAAATGTAATATAGAACTGAAAAAA
>CM024246.1:12304641-12355931 GCA_013421045.1 Propylea japonica | reverse complement strand
TTTTACATTGACTCTTATGGACGATTCAAGGGGATTATGAAAAATTCGTTTAATCGAGGAAGTCGTTATATTGAGGTTCGTTATATTAAGGTTGCACTGTATGAAAAAATCAATAAGCACCAAACAATTAAATGATGCGACCCTCTCGGAATTTTGCATGAACATCCAGTATATTAATCTTCATTCACAAATAAATTTACTCGAATCGGATCTCTTGTACTAAAAATATAAAGATTATCCTTATGAATATGCCATTTGGATTCTTATGTCCACGAACTTTTGCACGAGGCTCTTTTTGAGCATCTTACATGCGCCGCAAAAATTCTATTTCTTTCAGTTTGATTTGCTGTGATATTGAGAAACAAAAATTTCGAATGACCATATTTTATGGTACAACCCTGTATGATTTGGCTGGTAAACGAACATAACCGCGGCTTTTGGAACCGAACTCAGCCTGAAAATCTCAATTCTCTAGGAAAATTCTTTTGAAACTTAACGTGCTTACGACCAGCCGGACGGATGCGGCCCAAAGGACCGAATTCAATTTGACCAGGAATTCGTCATTATCGTTGAAGATCATTTTCGGCTCAAATTTCGAGAATTACAAACATTTAGGCAAAACGATGTAGCACTCGTTAGTAGAACGAACACTCATAAAGGAAGCCCCCTGAAATTTCTATTAATCTACGTCGAAGATTATTCAATTATAGGGCCTAGTCGGCCTTCATGCCTACGGTTCTTTTGGGAGATCGTTTCCGCTAAGATTCCTCTCAAGATATAACTCTCGTTCACACGTTCACCTAGATATGAAATAATTGATAGCATAAATCAAGAAAGAGTACCTACACTTCTTCAACATTATCAAACTTACATTGAATAACTATATCTCCCAATAATATCTTGAAACTAATTAAGCTACCGTTCTTTCTCTTTATTATAGGCCTGCCTTGTAATTTGAACTATAAATCACACGGATGACTTTCTTCTTTCTACCTACATATCCTTATCTTAGAGCTGTATACCAAGACCTAGGCATGTTTAGCACTTAAATAATTACCTGGATTAGTGGTGAAGGCATTTAAACAATATCTTCAGGGTTTTTATGTTAAGATACTGATCAGAAACTCGGAGACTTGAATTTGAACATCCCTCAATTACTAATTTGAATTGGATAGTGCTAAAGTCTATAATTATAGATCTACAATTTGTAATTGGGCGTTAAGTTTTAAATATCGGAAATTTTGAAAGTAATTAAATTCATAAATATTCAATGAGAATAAGGAATATTCATATATACGTAAGTTCCACCAGTAACCTCATGTAGGCTAAAAAACATATTTTGAAAGTGTACAACACCTTGAAATATTATTTTCTTCTGTAGACTCGTCATTTTGTAACCACACATAAGCATTTTAGGAAAATCCGCACCGAAGGCCGTTTTTCTTCACCATTGATATTTTCTAGAATTTTTGATCTGAAAATGATAATGAACCATGAAGAACTTGATCACCAGGAAGAAAATGTGAAGATTTCTAAAATGTTATATGTTCAGAATCACACAAGTTATTTGATATGCAAAATTGCGCATCGAAATTCGGTAATTTGAATATAATCCTTTTTCTAGATATTTGAATTTTCGTCATTTTGGCAAGTTCAAACTTCTCAAAAATTATTCTCATATCCTCTTATGCAGAATGAGTTCATTCTAGTTCAAGCATTCATATTCCTCTACTCTAATTTTTCCAATTCCAAAATTGGAATTTGATGCAAAATCGTTATTCTGAAATAAGTTCAGTCGAAAAACAATTGACAGCAGTTCTAGCTCTCTTCTTTAGATTGCTTCAGAGTAACGAGTTTCATGGAATTGAAGTCATATTCATATTACAGACAAGCTTTTTGAGGTTGCAAAAAAAATTCATAAATATCAAAAAAAACAATTAATTTTATATGATACATAAGTACCATTAGTAATCTGATGTAGGCAAAAAATCAAATTTTGAACTTGAAATATTATTTTCTCCATAGACTGGTCATTCTCTAGCCAAAGATGAACATTTCCAGATCTGCACCAAAGGGCACCAAATTAACTGCAGTTCTGGCTGCTTTCTTTTAAATTCCTTCAAAGTAACAACTAACACCGAATTGGTGTCAATTGTAGACCGTTTTTGAGATTGGAAAAATTGAGTAGGAGAAAACACAATAATTGAAGCAGGAAGAATATTTTTTCAGAGCACATGCGATAAGAATATTTCAGGAAACTATAAAATTGCTGACCGAAAAAATTAAATAACTGATTTTACGACAAATGGAATAAAAATCATTGTCGAGGTGTTTGAAGTTGCCAATATCACTAAAAATTAAAATATCCAGAACGAAAGTAATTTTCGAATTACCGAATGACGCTCTGAAATTCTACAAAAACGATCTAAATGTGAACAAATTTTCCAAATTTCCATATTTTCAGCAAGCCTATTTCCTAAAAAAGCTACTGAGAGGTTTGTTGGCAATGCTCACACATAAACTTCGTTCAGTGAGAAATGGTAAAAACAGACCTGAATATTCTACTATAAACTTCATTTAAATCACCAAAACAACAACTTTCGCTGCTCGTTTCAGAAGCTTATCATATTAAAATTTTATCTTTTTCATGAGTTCCTGACTAATTATGTCAATCTCGCCAATTTAAGCAAGAATGACCATGCAATCGATCAAGTGGACATGACACTTATTGTTAAATGGACGTGTTGAAGAATTTCAAGAAAAACATATATTACTTATTTATGTAAATGAGAATCACATCCGTATATTTTTGATATGTTAAATTGTGTTGAAAGATCTTGATACCCATAAAAAATGTCACTAATGTTAGTAACCCGTATGAGTAGATTTCTTATCTAATTGCTTCTGGTCTGGGTGATTTTCCTCAGAAACCTTAAGTCGTATCAATATATAACTGTCAATGAATGGAATTCTAGTTTTGAAGGAAATAAATCTTCTTTCAGAAAAATCGATTTGTTTTTAAGTATCCTCGTTTTTAAACATGATTTATTATTAATATTCAGCCACAATTTTTATTTATTTTTTGACCTCTTATGAAGTACCAATAACTGATTTAACAGTTGTTCGGTACTACTTGAGAACATGGAATGAAACTTATTGAACAAAAAAATGGTCACTGAGTGAAGCATTATAAGAAGTTCCTGTTCATCATGAATTTCCTAATTATGAGTCTCGCATTCAATCAATTCAAGATGTAAATGTTAGCCACAAAATGTTTTAATTTCTGATCGATTGCAATCAATCTTATATTATATCACAAACGTCAAAATCCAGTGGCGTAACTAGTCTGACCTGCGCCCCATGCAAGAATTTGCCGTGCCCCTATTCGTACCTCTCATAGTCGCTAGAAAGTTCGTCAAAAAAAGTCACCAAACACAATAGGGGGTTTCGTAGAATTCAGTTTTTTGCGCCCCCCTAAGGCCTGCTCCCCAATGCACCGCATTGGTTGCATTGCGTTAGTTACGCCACTGCAAAAAATCTGGCCGCCTCATCCACTTTCAACTCAGAATCTTTGTCATCTTACCAGTCGAATGAAAACAATAAACCTGCCAGTGTTTCTTGTTAGGGACAATCCAAGTGTATTCGTAAATCAGTTCCCAGCGAATAACGAGAGTTGTACTTTGAGAAATATTCCGTTGAAAATGCCGAAACATCATTTTTTTAGTTTGTTTGTTGTTTTGTCGAGCCACCAGATTGCCCAACTTTTGAATATTCCTCGGAATTCAGTAAGGCGCATAGTGGCTCTGTTCCTGCAAACCGACAACGTTGCCCGAGAACGTTGCCTAAGAGCCTGAGGTCCTGAGGCCAAATGGAGCGACGTAATTTCGGCCAGAAAGTTGAGTTAAGTATAAGTTGTTCAATGAGGTTAACCCTCAAGTACTATGCCCGAAATTGATAACATATCTACTATACATGGTTCCCAAGGACCCATATTTTTCAAAATAAAAAAAACATGGCGGATATTCAAGGTTTTATTATAGAATGTATTTCAAGATATTTCTGAACCATTTTATAGAAAATTCTACTTTTCACGTAGTTTTGGCATATCGTTTTGGCACAAAAAACATATAGTTTTTTTGCAAGTCTCACATATATTGCTCGTTTTTCTCTTTCTGCCTTTTCACAGGATACAGGCACATCTCTTCCGTTTAGACCTCGATTGCTTGGTTGACTCAACTGGTAAAGAAGTCCTAAGCTTGTTGGCAATAGATTCACGGAGATGACGACTAACATATTGATGATCATTCTGCTCTCCATGTATTTCCTACATAGAGCAATCCCGAGTTCCTTCAGATACTGTAACCTTTGGATTTCGTAACCATGAGGTGAAAATGGGAAAAGCACTCGAGAATTAATTCCAGCAATATTGAGTATTTGAAAAAGTAGCACCATAGGCCAACGCCATTGCCATTTTTGATCTGATGCATCTACTACTTTTGTTTGGTTTTAGAATTCTATTATATCTGGTTCGAGAGAATGTTCATCAATTTTCGAATCATGATGCATATTAGCACTACCAATCTTTCCTAGGTACATAGCTCACAAGAGTGTTCTATCCTGAAATCTAAAAAGAGATGACGATACAAGTCGACTCCGGTTTGCTTGCATTTCAATTGGAATTTGTCTTTTGTTACTATTCGAAAATTCACTGCTGTGTGGTGTCGATCACTGGAAAATTCATTGTCCACTTCATCTTGATCACTTTGATAATTGAATCGGTTATTTGACTGAACTGAGCCTTTGAGGGAGCTTCAGCTGTAACTTCTGGTCATTACAAAACTTTTTCATCTTGAAACAGATTTCCTATCTCATTATCGGTTAGAAATTGCTCTTTCAAACTTATGTATGGATTTAGTTTAGGATTCTGCATTTTTCGGGTTCTGAACGGTTATTTCGTCAACAGGCCAAGTCAGTTATGTAGTTCCGGAGCTATTGACATCTAAAAATTTTATTATTTTCCTGATTTTCCCGTAACCACACATCCGATCACTCCTTACTTTGTATGTACTTTGAAGGTGAAAGATGATCCGCACACTTCAGCACAATTTCGTGGGGAACGTGCGATTAGAAATTGAAAAAATATATTATATTTTGCTTGTTCGAGGTGAACCGATGAACTTCCGGTCGCTATAACCCTCAAACGGAACCTGTTATGGCCTCGAAATGTTCACGGTAGATTTGGTACAACTATATGTCGGTATGCCCCCAGGACCAGTTGAAATCGGTTGGTTTATTCTGGAGTTACTTCCACTTAAACTTCATCCAATTGATCTGATCAAAATCCAACTGATATTTATAATGAAAACACCGAACGAATATTTGAGCTGAATATTTTCAGAGTCGTATCATAAAAATAGTTTCATGAATATTCTTCCTCGTTTATGCTGGTTTGAATCTGAATCTCTGTGACCATGTTGTATGGCGTTGATTCGTATGTATGTTGACATATCTATACACTTGTTCCAAAATGAAGATCGGGCTATCGTTTTGCCAAAATTTCTGTATTTTTGGATTCGGGGTAAAAAATTATTTGAAAGATGAATCCAATTTGAATATCTTGAGAGCTATCGGTCATGAACCCACCTTGAAAATTTCGAATTTTGGAGTTGTTCCTTTCTGAAGTGATTGTGTTTCCGGTCGGTCGTAGGCCCAGATACGATACTTTTGGATGGAATGACTTGAAATTTTCAGGGTTGCTTCAATATTTCAAAAAAAGTGAATTTATGAATGAATAGAACGAAATCAATAGGACTAGGAATATTGAAATTGGATTTATCGTTTTAACCAATATGGACAAGCGTTCAAAAGTACTTGACTTTAAGTAAGTGCTTTTTGAAAATTTTTTAACTGGGGTTTTATTTATCAAGTGCATGATACATCATCTAGTCGATCATCTAGATGATCACTGTAGTATACAATGAGAATATAATGCCTGTACTTCAAAAATGAATTGCATTTTCATCGTGTGAGGCCAATATTTACGTCATCTAGATTTTTTCTCTAATAATTACTCACTGATGGTGTGTTTGTATTACAAACAATCAAAAAATAGTACGTAACGAAGGTGAGCAGTTTGTCAAGGAATTGAAAAATCCCAAATTAGGCTCCTGAACTAATTTCACGGTGAATTATATTTTCATAATGTATATTCAGATTTCAGTTTTAGAGTCATCGATTCGATAAATTTGTCACTATATGTCGTAACGGTCATAAAGCATAGTTGTAATGAAAAATCATTCAACAATTAAACTGAACACAAATAACCTTGTTGATTTTTGCAAGGTTGTTAAAGCATAAAATATTAGTGCTAGCATCATTCTAATTTCGGCTGATAACGTATCCATATTTAATTTTTGTATCTATAATTCAATACGTTCTTCCCTTGGGCGAGAGTAAATCACTTTGCTTCATCATCGTGAGGTGTACTAGAATTAGCATATAGATAGATGTTATATCCTTGGAAATATAGCTGATCAATGACCAATTGGGTTATAAAATTAAACGCCTTATGATACGAACCGTTATAGTGGATAAAATATATTTAGAATTCTTACTTATCGTATCACAAGTTCAAATAAATATATCATCATGGCACATTGCAGTCATAAAATCTGCGAACCAATTTTTCTTACGTAGGCGTAGGTATTATTAATACTTATATAAAGTATTCGATACATTGCAGTGCATGGAGCGACTGAGTTGTAAATAAAGGAAAGAGATATTATAAATCAGCTTGGACTTGCAACTCGAGGAAAACTAGGGCATATGACATGTGTGTGAAGTTGGCCCAGCACGTTTTGATTTTCGAAAACATTTTTGTTGTGTGAATTGTGCTAGGTTTGTGCTGCCTTGTGTCGTTAATATTTTTTTTAATTTCTAGTTTTCGAGATATTTTCAAAACCGAAAAATGAGCCAGCCCAGCACTTTTCAAAAAATGGGATTTAAGCGATTGATAAAATTGTGCTACACATATACTGAGTTGTGCCGCTCGAATTTCTCGAAAGTCCCTCTCATTTCCTGAAAAAATCGAAATTTAAGATAAAAGATAGCCCAGCACTTTCGTTTTTTTTCTCACAAATGAATGAAAAAATCGTGCTACATTTGTGCTGCTTTGTGCAGTAAATATTTTCACGAAAACCATCGGGTTTTCCTGAAAACTACGAAAATAAAAAAAAGTCATCCTAGCCATTTGTTTTTTTCGAAGGAAACATGCTCAAAACATTGTGCTATTCTTAGGCACAGTTTTGCTGTAGTTATTTTCACAAATATCCCGCTAATTCACCAAAAAAATAAAGAAAATAGAAAAAAGTTAGCTCAGCACTTTCATTTTTTTCGACGAAAATTTTAATAAATTTTATATGATTGTACTCTATTTGTGCCAACTTGTGCTGGTCAAAGTTTCAAAACAATCATCAGATTTTTCTTGTATGGGGAAAAATACAAAAATCAGTAGGGTGGAGGAAAAACCAGTATACTTGGCAACCGTGTATGTGAAGTTGGCCCAGCACTTTTTGATTTTCGAAAAATTTTTGTTGTGCTGAATTGTGCTAGTTTGTGCTGCTGAAATTTTTTTTTATTTCATTCGGGTTTTTGGATATTCAACAAAATGTTGAATACCTACGAATAAGCCTAGCATTTTGCGAGAATTGGTTTCAACGGTTGAAATGGATTATGGTATGAATGTATTAAGTTGGTTCTGAGTTGGGGCATTCAAATTTTCTCGAAAATTAGTTGTACGTATATTCAAGTAACAAAAAAAATATTTCAGAAATTATATTTTTTCCTCTCCAGAAATGTGAAAAAAATGTAGTGTATAAGTCGTTACTCGTTTCAATATTCAATATTCAGAAAACACTTTGAATTTTTCCGTCAAATGTTGGAATTGAATAAATCATTTACTGTAGGAAATCGGTACACATGTACCATAACGTTGACCACTTTGCAATTCGTGGAATTTCGATAGACGTCTGAACTTACTCTGATTATCCCAAAATAATAAGAAACGATAAAAAAATGAATTTAATGAAACAAAACAAAAATATGATTTTTCATGTAGATAACGATAACGCTCGGTAGGTTCGTACAAAACACAAAGCAGCAAAACTTAGCACAATTCAGCACAACAAAAATTTTTCGAGAATCAAAAAGTGCTGAGCCAATTTCACACCACCGTGCCATATATACTGGTTTTTCCTCCACCCTACTTCCTAAGAGTAGCCCAATGCTTTGAGCATGTTTCCTTAGAAAAAAAACAAAAGTGCTGGGATGACTTTTTTTATTTTCGTAGTTTGCATGAAAACATGAATGATTTTCGGTGAAATATTTTTACGGCACAAAACAGCACTAATGAAGCACAATTTTTTCCATTCGTTTGAGGGAAAAAAAACGAAAGTGCTGGAATATCTTCTTCTTAAATTTCGATTTTCAGGAAATGAGAGTGACTTTCGAGAAATTCGAGCGGCACAACTCAGTACATGTGTAGCACATTTTTTATGAATCATTTAAACTCCATTTTTCGAAAAGTGCTGGGCTGGCTCATTTTTTCGGTTTTGAAAATATCTCGAAAACCCACTCGGAATTAAGAAAAAATATTATCGGCACAAGGTAGCACAAACCTAGCACAATTCAGCACAACAAATTTTTTCGAAAATCAAAAAGGGCTGGGCCACTTCACACACATCATATGACCTATCACCTGTTCATCCTTCAATACCAGTAGGCAGTTACAATAGTCTCCTTCCAGATAGCACAGGAACATTCATGGAATATTCGTAAAATCACGTATGGAATGTTTAAATGTTCTCAGAATATTCCCAAAACACGCTTAATATATACTGGGCACATTCTATGGATATTGAAAGAAGATTGAGTTTTCACAGTCTGTAAATGTTCTCCAAATATTCTTGGGACTATTGAAGTACATCCATAGAAGATTGATGTAACATTTCTGTACAGTCTAGGTATTCTATGAACGTTGAATGATTTATACATTCTATAAACGTTCATTGAATATGCTTCAGAATTGAGAAAGTTTTAATAACATAAAGTATATTGAGAAAAAAGTAACAATTATTTTCGAAAACTATAATAATGAAATAAATAAAGTTATGATGTTATATGATATGAAATATATCAAAAACAGAATATAACAATAATTCTTCCAAACAAATTAAGAACTAAAATAAATGATTTATTTTTCTGCCGACATCAAAATAAAGGTGATTTAATGTGTACGAAATTGATCATTGATGACCCATTTTAATGCTCACTTTATGCTATTTTAATATGCAATCCTCATGGCAACGGTACACAAAGTATTCAGAAGCACTACGAGCAACAATATTGACAATTTTCCACACTTCACAAAATCTTCAATCTGCGCTTTGATAACCATCACGTTCGAAACTTTATTTTGTGAAGAATTATTGACAATGACAGCCATCAACGGCGTCAACTACAGAAACTTCAAGAAATAGAAGTTCAGAATGTGATAAGAATATTGTAATGAACCATATAATAATAATATATATATTGAGTATATATAATATTAAGTATATTCACTTGGATCATTCTATGAATATTTGTAATGTTCTGAGAACGTCTCCCGAATATTCCTGGGAATATTCTACAATATACTTACTCTTTCTGCACTCTGTTGGAATATTCTTAGTCTGGGACTAATAGAGATTCGGAAATATGCAATAAAAACTATAGGTGAACATACATATACAGGGTTTGGATAAAGTTTGGCACCAAATTATATCTTTAAAACGAAACAGGCGATACTTTTGAAATTTGGCAGCTGAGTTGTAATGGACCACAATGCATCTGATGAGCATATTTTCATTAATGAGATACTTACGGTTCAACGAAAATGCCATCAACTTCTTTAATTTAAATGGGACCCCTATATATTTTTACAGATTTTGGAAGAGCTGGGATTTCGAATGCGCACATACTGGGTTTAGTGGTAAAAATCTAAAAAAATATTTTTCCTTTTCGATAAAAAACTTTTTTAATTTATATGAGACCTCCTGTATATCTTTACAGATGTTGATAGTTCTGGGATTGTGAATGCTCACATACTGGGTTTAGGGTAAAAATCTCATATATAGTCCGTTTCGTTCAATAGATATGTTTTTGGTGTCATACTTTATCCCACCCTGTATAATAGTATACTATACTATCTAGGAATTCTTTTTCAAATAACAATATTTTGTAAACTTTTCCAACTCACCATCCAAACTCGGTCTTCTAGTGTAGGTTCTGTGTCGTTCTGTGGTGGAGAAGGAAGAAACCCCCATTCACCTAGTCACGGAATGCTTTAGCATGCAAGCTTAAACTATCCTTCTTGCAGCCTTCACAATAGGTATTAGATTTCATTAGACCTCTGGAACTGGAAGGTGAGCAGTGAACGGTGTGGCCAGACAGCTCTCTAAGGGGACACAATAGACATTGAGGTCGCAGTGACTGTAACCCCTTTTTAAATACTACTACTAAACTAAACTATCCAGAATGAACAATTCAAAGTGCCCTGATGGTGTAATGTTACACTAGCAGGTCAACCTCAACGGATCTTGTTGATATGGAGTCATCTAAAAACTCTCGTTTTGCTTCGTTTTGATCACCAGTCTATTCATTTTGCTCACTCATTTTGAAGGATTTCATATTTGCTCTTTCAAATCAATTAGTTCTTCTTTACGAGTTACCGTTACTGAGCTATAAACAGTTCAACTAAACAGATTTAACCTGTATTGGTGTCAGCTATAATTTTGCCCATATCTCATCATTATACATTACTTGGTTTTCTTTATTACCAGATAAAGTGCAATAAATTAAAACTTTTGAAGCTTTACAGATAATACAATAAAAACAGATGATACTCAACCACCAAATAGACATGAGCCGATCCCAGTTATTAAACACTTTTCAAGGAAATCCCAATATATATGTTTTCTCCAATATTTTTTCTTTTCACTATGTATGTAAGGCAAACGATGATGTAAGGTTATTGAGTATAATGATAGTACTCACCTGATGAAGTCAATAATTTGAAGAAACAATTGTTTCGTAAACAAATAAATTTTTGCGGAAATTTAGTATTTACTTCCATCATAATAAATTTGAAAACAAATGTCCGATTTTTTCAATTAAACGGATATTCAGTGATTTTGTTGATATTGTAGGTACTCGTTCTACTTACAAATTCAAAGGTACATTTTTTAAATTCTCGCACCACTGGTAAGGTACCAATATGAAACGTTATTTCTAACAAGGTTTTTCTAGCAGATATATAAATTTATATGTTTCAGTAGAAATGTGACATTTCTCGTATTGGTTCTGAATGCTTTGTGTTAGGTTGCCCATGATAATTGCACATTAAAATAGCACAAATTACCGTTAAAACGGGACATCAATGTTGAATTTCGTACACATTAAACTCACCATCTATTTCTATCTATTTATAACTTCAAAATCAACAAGCCAACCCTTCTTAATAAAATTTTTTATTTCAATAAAAGACACCATTTTCTCAAAAATAGCCTATTACGTAAAAAACAAATGTATCCCATACTCGGACGTTCTCCGATTAACATTACCATCATATACATATGATATCTATCTGTATTTATCTTCAATTGAATGGTTCATCGGGACTTTTGCTGATAATGAATTTATTTGTGACATACTATCCGCAGTGTTCAAGGCACCAGATAGCATCCTTAGTTTTGTTGTGACGGACATTATTGGAAGGTTGGCCAGGACTCAAGCTATACTCTTTAACCCTCCGTTAGTCGCGCACGGTCTGTGAGACCGGCCAGACACTTTTTATCCTAATTTCAGAATTCAGGGGCATGGCATCTCCGGCTCCGTCTATCTTTCCGTAAGGATGCGACAGAGAGTCCTTGCGAATCTCATCGTGAAACGTGCTAGTACGAAAAAAATATATCGTGACACGGTGTGGGAGACCGGCGCGACTACTCTCGTTCCCTCCCTATTTTTTCATATCTTGATAGTTCGATTGTGCGGTGAGTTTCAGGTGTTTTTGTTCTGTATAACTTATAACGAGGTAAATTCATAGTTTTTTAGCCATGTGGTCGTACGAAAAAGAGCAAGCTCGACTGCAGAAATTACTAGAGGTTTTAGATGAGGAAGAGGATAAAATAGCAAATGACGAACATTCAGATATTGATCAGTCTGAAGAAAATTTGAATATTTAGAACAACAACTTGCGAGTGATGACTCAGAGCAAAATATTTCTGATGATGATGAGGAAGATAATCAAAGTAATACACTGTCGATTTTTTGGCAAAGATAAAGTGACGCGTTGGAAAAATTTCCCCCCCAACAAAAAAACTGCCTAGAAAATGGCCTTCATTAAGCTAAAATATGTTTGAAGAATCATTTTTATTTGATGAAGGTGTAACTTTCTGTTATTTCTAGTCTTCAAATCCTTAAAGTTTGATTTTTTCTTTTTATGACTGATAAAGTAAGGTGTAGTAATAAAATCGATTTCCCCAATATATTTGCATCAATTCGAAATATGTACCAATCTGCATTTTCTTGTCACTCACTTGAATTTTTAGGCAAAAACTCATTCCACTTAGCATTCAGAGCTCAATGAGTAAGCACGGTCTGTGAGACCGGCGCGACTACCCATGTTAAAAATTTTGACGCGACTATTCGAGGGTTAAATTCTTGTGTCCAAGGCGTTTGGTTGCGGAGATTGTTTTCATGTGAAAGAATGGAGATTTATTATCAACCGGTTTCTTTTCTATCACACGTACCAAACATAACTTCATTCCTGGTTGATCCTGTGTTGCATATTTGCCCTTTTTTCAAAGTTCCTGAGATTATGCATGCTTCTGTCTTCTGACCAGTCAGATCAGTCATCAGATACTTACCGACCCTTTGTTCAATTGAATGGTCATCGGGACGTTTACTGATAATTAATGCATTTGTGACATACTTTGGATCAGTATATCACTTGTCTTATCCCGTCGCAGACACCATGGTGTGTGGAATTCGACATAACTATCCGCAGTGTTCAAGGCTACAAAAAAACCTACGGATGCACCAGATGGTATTCTTAGTTTTGTTATGACGGACCTATTGGAAAATTGGCCAGGACTCAAACTACACTCTTTAAATTCTTGTGTCCAAGTCGATATAAGGTAAATGTCCCAAATTCGGACAGGTTAAGACAAATCTTGATTAACAAATTGTGCAGAAATTATATCTTAAACATTTCACTACGAAATCCCTCCATACACATGTACGTATGTTTTCATACATTATTCTCAAATTGGGAAATAATAAAAATACACACATTTAATAGAAATATTATTATTCATGTATGTCTGTTTGTGAACCTAATTCAGACAGGGTAAAACCATATTTAGTAGCAAATTGGGACACACATGTGACCATAATTTGGACATGGTCCCTAATGCTGAATTTCATCACCTTATTCTGAACAGAGCAATAATTTAAGATAAATTTGGGAAAAATATATTTCAATGAGCGTAAATTGAAAAAAAAAACCGAATAATTCGTTGAATCAACACTTTGGAACTTTTTCATTCTTCAACAGTGAAAATTCCACGTTTGTTACATAGAACCGGTTCCCTCAATTTTTCATGAATTTCATCAAAATCGTACCACAAAATATCTTTTTTTAATGGCCACTTCCAATTAATTCCACTCTGTGTCATCACGCTCACAAATGCTTGGTCTTTGAAAGATCCTCAATCACCCAGGAAATTTTATATCCAGGTAATCCACAATCACGTAATCTCCAACCTTGAAATTTCTATCTTTATTTGATTCAGTATTATTTGGAGTTTCTGATGAACTGGTTGCTATTTCTTCGGTTTTGCCATCATGATATATTTTGCGTTTCACGTTTCTCAAACTCTTATTCGTCTTCGTTTTGCTTATTCTTCAACTTCTCTAGTCTTTGTCGTTTACGATTTTCTTTCTCTTCTTCCTTTTTTTCTTTAGCTTCTTGCTCTTTTTATAATAGGCTTTCCATTGTCCGAAGTCGCAACACTGGGAACCTTTAATATCGTCGTTTTCTTATTTTCAGTTCTTTTATTTTCGGGCCAAAATAGAATAGATTTAAACGGAGATGGTACCTGAAATGGTTAAGCTACTGGTAGACGTTTTTTCAATTTGTTCTGGAGATTTTTCCATTCCTTGATCAGGATCTGCATGTTTTCTAGGTCTGCCATTCCTGCCTGGTTCGTAATAGCAGCTCTTCGGAGCACCCATTCACACTTTCGAAATTGGAAGAGTTAACATGCATACTGGTTCCTCTCTTTGCTCTCTCTTGGCTTTTTCTTGACCTTCAGCATTGTCTATCACATTGCTAACTGCTGCATTATATTTCTGTTGGTGAAACTGATCCATTTTCGTCAATTCCTGATGTAACGGAAGTTTCGGCAATTTCCAGTTCCACTTCTTCAATTTGATTACTAGCATTCAATATCTCTTCAATCCAATCTTCCTTCTAAAACAAGGGTATGTCAGGTAAGTTACCTATTTCTTGCTCTTCTGGTGAGTATTTATAGAATTCCCATTAACGGTGTTTTTCAGTTTCTTCCTTCCATAAAATGAAGAGATTATCATCCTTAATGTTGCCTGTCCATTCTTCCTGTTTGGATAGACAAGTTTCAAATTCCACTAGTTTTTTGTTGTTTTCTATGAAGCTTTCGATGGATTTCAGATGTTGTTCAGTAAAGCCGATACTCGTTGGTTTTACTAGGGTAGATATCATTGTCAGCTAGCTCAGGTTGACTTCATCAGCAGAAACTAATTTTGAATAATTTATAGCATTCGCATTGAATGGAAACAAACCACATGTTCGGAATGCATTCTGTAACATCCTTACATTGAGAACTTCTTTAATGGTAGTCGCCAGTAGTGGTGCGAAGTTTTCTTCCTGATTTTTTGCTTGTTGTTCTCCACTCTGAATCTTGCGACTGCATTTTTCCAGCCATTTTTCAATGGATGAAAAACACCTACGTCCATTGGCTGAAGCATATGTTGTTGCATTTGGAAATAAGCTTATGAGAATTATTCCATTGTCAGAGCAGAAATTACTTAGATGCATCGTCAAATGCGATTTGTGTCCATCCACATAAAATATAACTGGTAATGGTATATTGTTCCTTATGAGCCAGGGATGGAATATATTGGAGACGTATTCAAAAAAACTCTCGCCGGTCATCCAGCCTGATTCGGATTTCCCTAAACCCCATTTATCAGGCATTAGTGCTACTATGCTCTGAGGAATGCGTTCATAGGCAAACATGACCATTGGAGGAGCAAATCTCCAGCTGCGTTTCCTGTAAAATAATAAAATAAGTATAATAAATAGCAATTAGGGTCTTATACCTGTGATGAGTGTTGTTATGCATTCTTTCTCATCATTGGCAGTATGGTTGTAAAACTGTTGCAGCCCTTCATTGCCAGTACTTTTTTTCCCTTTGGACAAAGGAAGAACGCACTTTCATCAGCATTGTAAATTCTTCGTGGCTCATGAAGAATTTCGGTCAGATTATTATCATGGAAATATTGTTCCAGTTCCTTGAACCAGTTTCTGATTTGAACTTCAGTTAATGTGGCTCTAGAATGAACGAGTTTTGCGTCATTCTTCTTGTGATTTCCGGATGTCGACGAAGAACCTTCATACCAATGCCTTCCAGGACGATTGTCTTTGAATGGATTCTCTCTTTTCTTCTTAAGTAGCAACATTCGTACACTGTCCAATAATTGACTTCTGTCTACAGGAAATCCGACTCGACTTACACTAATAATCCACTTGACCAATGTGCCCCTCTCTTCTGCGTCAAAATTGTTGGGGCTCCAGCAGAACAATTGATGGCATATTTCCATGAAATTTTGAATGCAACGTTGTTTTAGAATATTGAATTCTCTGCTGGCTCTCTTAACCGGCATTCCATTTCTTATAGCTTCCAAAGCCAACTTGAGCGTATCCAGTGAGTAGTTTTTTTATCTTTTTTGAGGGCATTCTGAAACATTCAAGTTGGAGAAGCCGTATTAGAGAAGGTGAACCTAATTGTGACACATCATATCCTTATTCGGACACCCATGTCCGAATTAGGTTACCATGTCTGTTTCGTAGTAAACTCTTCAAACAAAGAAATTGCTCTGTTTGAACTAGTCAATATTGTAGAATATATATACATAAGAAAATTTCAATGAGAACCTAATTCGGACCCTCTATGTCCGAATAAGGGATTGAAAATTTTAAGTGTCCCTAATTCGGACACCTCTATAAATTCTAGGTTATAACATACAAACGTTAGTTTTTCAACGGAAAATACCATACAGATACCGAAAAACCTATTGCAACATTAGAACATGCGATTATGAAATTATTATGACAAGAAACGTACCTGGAAAGTGTCTGCAAATCCTCATTCACTATAAGATAGAACACTGAAATCATTGTCACTCGCAAACCGCCTTTTTCAATGGACGCATGAAGTATAGGAAAGTTGGTACTACTGAGATTTTGTTGGATGATTTCAGATTATGACTGTAGATGTCTTTAATGCATAGACTCTGCCGTTTCCTTGAACTGATTCGTTATTATTCTCACTTGAATGAATTCTGTCCGATATTGGGACAGTGTCAGCAATCGGGACATTTACCTTATTCGTTTGGTTGCGAAGATTGTTTTCATGGAAGAATGGAGATTTATCCACTGTTTTCTTTGCTATCACACATACCAAACGTAACTTCATTTCTGGTTGATCCTGTGTTGTATATTTCTCCTTCCTGAGATTATGGATGCTTCTGTCTTCTGACCATTTCAGATCAGTCATCAGATTACTTACCGACCCTTTGTTCAAATAACCTGTTAAGCTTTTGGGCTTGACATTTATAACTAAGCGATCCAAATCCATAAAATTGAAGTATTCCGTGTCAAAGCCTCATTTAATCGACTAAAACTTTGAGAAAAGTCCTGAGTAGGTGCTTTTGAGCTCTCGTTCAATGGTGGAGCAATGAGGCTATTACCTCAAAATTTGTATAGAAGACTCATGCTGAGTATATGAATGCCAAATCCGCATCTTACGTTCAATACTAAAACTATGATACCGATTCGCCCTATTGAACGTTATCGTAATAATAATCTCAATATCAAACAGAATCATTATAATAATCAAAGACAATGAGAAAAAATTATATTTACTATAATGCTTATAAACCATAATCTCCCAAGCATATACTTACACAGTGTCTGTAATTTTCGAATTTTAAGCCGAAAATGATCTCAAACGATAGGGTTTCACTCTCTGACGAAGAATCCGTGATCATATTGAATTATGTCAGTCCGGTCGTTTTCACGATGACTTTCAAAGGGATTGCCTTAGAGCCTTGAGATTTTTAAGCTGAGTTCGGTTTCTAAATGCCGCGGTTGAGGTCGTCGACCAGACAAATCGTACAGGGTGTTCCATAAAATATGACCCTTCAAAATTTTTGTTCCTCAATATCTAGACAAAACAAACCAAATGAAATGAAATTTTGCGGACATGTAAGATGCTCATAATAAGCCTCATGCAAAATTTTGTGATCATAGTGTAAACAAAACCATAAAAAGTTTCATTGTAATATTGAAAAGAAGAATCCTTATAATCCATAACAAACTATCCGATTCCAGTGAAATTCATTTTCCGAATGAAGATTGATCTACTGAATGTTCATGCAAAATTTCAAGATGATCGCTTCATCTGATGAATCATAGAATTTATTTTATTAATTATTGATTTTTACATATTTCCTTTTCGAATAATTTTCAGAATGTTATTCCGATTCTGCTAAGATTTTGAATTAATATACTTGGCATAAATCTCCTACCTATATAAAATTTCGAAGTAATAGCATTATTGCTCCACCAATGAACGAGATCTCAAAAGCACCTGCATATGGCTTTTCGTAAATTTTTCATTTTCAATGTGAACAAAATACTGATATTCTAATTCACCTACAAAAATACAGTCTTCGCGCGATTAAAATCCTCAAATGTGTTGAACTGGTTCGGATATTTATGTACGAAACCATTGTAAAAACATTCCTCTGGTAGCAACAGTAATTACCTATATCGGTTTTCTTAAATGTACGTGGCCACAAGACATTCTTGTTTCGAAATTTATTATTTACAATTATAATTCCATATTAATATTCGAACGAATTACTCTTTAATTGGACGAAAATAAACGACTCCCGGTTCTGCAAAAAGGGAGTCCGAACTTGTTCACAATCAACAACGAGGCTGGAAGTCTCTCAGTTTTTTTCGATAATGAGTGTCATCTCGCAGAGTAAAAGTTGTCCGCCTTGCGATAATCTCTTGGAGGTGTCATTCGATGAAATTATCGTTTTGAAATTGTAAGTTATAGTGTCGGTCCATCTGTGTTTTCCGGTTCATGGGGTAGTTGGTCTCATTCATTTAGAGATTTTTTTATATGTATAACCTAATTACAAATGCGAAGCGTTTTTTAGTGACTAAAGGAATCAAATACTGATTAGAGCTGTTCGAGGAAAACGGATTTTTTTTTCTAGTGCTTGTGGATTTGTAGAACTCATTTCATTAACATATATATAGAGGAAAGGAATGGAAGCAATTTATTACAGAAAAGAAATCTTCTGAAGTACGTGTCTACTGAAGTTGAAAACCAATATAACATACCTACTTAGGATCGCTACTGGAAAGCAAGCGTTTACAGATCTTATTTTTCATTCACTTGAGGGTGTTGAAAGTTGTGCGTGAACAAAACTGGAATGGTCGACTTTCTTTCGGTGACAAATTTCATCAGGTACCATCGTCTCAAAGTGAATGAGCCATGACTCATACTGAAAACTACTTTGAACTAACTAATTAAAAAAAAAATTTTTTCATTTCTGCCCGCTTGCATAGAAGATACGAATACTTAGCCAAAAATGTACCAACATGACCCACACTTTTCGAAAAATTTAGAGGATTGAGGGAAATGGCATAGGGTGCAACAACAGAACTGCATGAAATTTGGTAAAAGTAAAACAAGAATTGACCCGTTTCAGGACTTTATTGACAAGAATTTCTCGCATGAGGCAACGAATCCATAATTTTGACGCGTATTATAGAAAAGTGAAACACAAGCTTTTTTCCAGCCTAATTTTATTTTTACAATAACTATGGCTCATTTATAAGAAAGTTAATCTGATGACATGATTTTCAGAATTTACTGATTTTACATTAATCGAACTAATCAAGCTTCCTATGAGAATTTACTGCATTCATTCCACCCCTTAAAAACTCTAAAAGTGTGGTAAAGTATTGATTGTGTTTTTTCAGTGATATGGTACAAATAGTGATTATTCATAAAGATCTTGCAGAACGCTGCTATCCCAAGTAATCATAAGTGTGTTTCAAGAAATAGAATCATGCAGTGGTGGCATTTCCGCGAATGGTGGAATTAATCAATTTTATTCAATTTCGGTTTTCACTGAATGATATGATGAATTCTAAGAATTCTAATGAATATAACTTTTTGATGGTTCTGACTTATCGACAAAAAAAGTCAAGTTACAATATTTCAGATCATAAATTCTTCTCATCCAATACCTTTATCATTTTTCGGAATAAAGAGCATCCCAGTGTTTTGCATTTGTGACGAAATACATTTGACTATTATCTCATACTCCTGGCAATATATGAGATATTATACAGGGTGTCCGTAATTAGACCGACAAACTTCTAGTGGACATTATAGATAGTATTTTAGACAGATTCGACCCAATCATATAATGTGCAAAATTGCTTCGTTAGGGACCTAGTGCCCTTTAAAGATGACCTCCTGTCCAACTTTTTCAACATTCATTATTTGCGAGATTTACATCATATTCATAAACTCTGATGTTTTTCGTGAAAAAAGATGCTCTTGTATAATACGCCCAGATGCCATTTCCGAAAAAAATAGATTTGAAATTTTCTCTCTTTTCACTAAGTCTTTAGAGTTAGGTAGTTAAATGATAAAAATAATTTTTTCTCAGAATTCTGCATCTGGGCGTTATTATACAAAAGCATCTTTTTTCAAGAAAAAAAACATCAGAGTTTATTAATATGATGTAAATCTCGCGAAAATAATGAAAGAAAAAAGTTTCAACTAAAATACCCTTCGCCCCCTCCAAATGATACGATTGTGCTTGACATGAAAAAAATGCACTCAATCTAATCGATGCCTATTTTGATATTAGCCAATGTGTGAACTTTCAGCACTTTATGTGACTCCGTTTTGCGAATATGTGGCAAAAAGTGTGGACAGGACGTCATCTTCAAAGGGCACTAGCTCGTTAACGAAGCAATTTTGCATTATATGATTTGGGTCGAATCTGTCTAAAATATGATATATAATCTCCACTAGAAGTTTGTCGGTCTGATTACGGGACACCCTGTATGTATATGGTGTTTCTGAATTGATGAAAATAATTACAGGGGCAGATTTCATTGATCATTTTATGGAAAAAGTTCAAATGAATAAAGATCCGGAACGCATTATTTCGAAATACTGAGTGTTAAAGTTTCACTTGAAAACTGACTGAAAAATGGTACCCACTGAGATATTTCAAACTAACAATTATTTTTGAAGTACTGAATTTGTGAAAAAAATAAATTCTTGCTGTAATGTTTGTAAGTACATAAGTCCGCATTAAGATATTTTATTTCCTTACATAAAAACGGCACCTACACGAAAGAAAGGCAGAAGAGATTTTTTGTCACAGATGGAACGATGAATTGAAAAATGTTAGTTTGAAATATCTAAATGGCGTACCACACTTTTTAGTCAATTCATAAGTAAGCTTAACACCTTGCATCTTGAAAACACCGCATTTCCAGGCCCACAATATAAAATTCCATTCATTAAATGATCTGAGGAATCGCATCTTTTGCATAAATTCAGAAACCTGTGGATTTTCAAAACAGAAAGAAATTATATTTTCACAACAAATTCTTATTTTCATTAGATGAAGAAAATCTGTTTTCATTGTAGTAGGGTGAAGTGGGGTAATTGCGTACTTGGGGCAAATGTGTACTACTTTGAAAAAAAGAAAAAAAAATTGAAGCTAGCTGCTATCTAGTGGCACCATTTGGAAGCCTGTAGTTCAATGATAACTTCTCAGATGGCTGCAACTATGTCTAGCCAATAGGGCTTCATCAATCTGCCTCCATTTCCTCAGGTGTTATTTTGGTTTTGAATCACATTTCGCGGACTTCTGTTTACAGTGCTGCAGGATCACCATTTTCAGCTAAATTTGATTAGTTTTTGATAAATCACTTGAAGGTTCGTTGTTCTCTTCATTAATAGCTGCATATAAGTTAAATTATGTTCACCTGTACATAATGTTGGGGTTTTTTTCAGTCCCGGGGTAAATGTGTATTTTTTTCCCGGGGCAAATGTGTACTAGAGTACACATTTACCCCAAGCAGAATTTACATAGAATACACATTCACCCACTCCGTATTAGACTTTCACAATCTTATTAGGGCTTAATGGAAATATTACTTAATTCGAAGGCTAACTCCCATTGTGCAATTTGTGAAAAAACGGAGAAACACTTTCGTTTACCCTCCCTCTGAAGATATTAGCGAAATCGATGGCAATGCTATTGTCACCAAGCTTCCAGAGCCATCTGTGGAAAGAAGAGGTGTTTTGATATTCCAGTTAACTTTTCTCCTACAACATGGGTTAGCAGAGTTGCTGGAGGTCTCACTCAAATTTTCTATTCTCATTTTGGCCAGGACTTGCCACTATAATTCCTTTTTTAACTTTCAAGATACAAATTCTGACATTTCTTTTCAATTTTGCTATTAAATACGTTTTTTACCTTTTACTCCTATGCTTTTACTTTGTTTACCTTGTAAATTGTGCCAATTAAAGTGGACAGAAGGTGGGCAACAAAAAAGTGCATAGCTTCCACTGGAAAATTCGGAAATAAAAAATCGTATACAGAATTTCTTGTCCTTAATTGCTCTTTTGTACACATTTGCCCCAACAGCAAAACGACTGAATTGTAAAGGATTTCTTTGCGGCGTACACATTTGCCCCAACTTGTGGGGCAAATGTGTACTCTTCGGAGGTGGTTTTAAAAAAAATAACAATAACAACCATGAAAAAATAGTTTTTTTAAATTCTTTGGGTGATTTGTAATCTAGAGAAACGCCGCTAAAAGATGAAATAAAAAAATAGAATTCTGAATAATCCCTTCCCCACCAAAGACTGAAGAAGTTGAATTACGTCAAAACAGGTACGCAATTACCCCACTTCACCCTAGTGGACAAAGTACCCGCATGGTTTTTTCGAATCTCAGTTCACACACGGATGGACGTATTAATTGGCCAAAGTGAAAAATGCACAAATGTTTATTCTGAATCAAAAACGGAAAAAAATTGAGAAATTCAGTTCACTGTATTGTGAACTTTTGCAAAAAAACACGGCTCTCCATTTTCCTCCATATCTGAAAGCTAGAAAGATGATAGATGCAGGGAACCTCAATATTGCCCAATCTATACACTCTTAAATGATACAGTATCTGAGGAATCGAATTTAGAGATTTTCAACACATTTTGTTTATCGTCATTACTCCAATGAGTATAGAATTTGAACACGTTTGGATTTCTAAGTCTGTAAATATTCGAAAAATTATATTACTTGTAACTCGGAAACTATGTAACCAATTAGCAGCCAATTCACGAACTCAACCGAGATAAATCCTGGCATTTCAAGTTTTTACTTATTTCGTTTGAAAGTATTGTAAAACATTAGAACAAAATATGTTTCGCTGTTTGTCAAGGAATAAGCAGGAAAATGAGCAACGATGAAAGGGAAATTCTATCTGCAGTGGGAGACAAACATTTTCACGATTTCCTAGGTCAAATTAACAATTCGTTTCGGTGTAACTCTTGATAGTTTTGAGAACCAATAATGTCCTATAATATGTCCCAACTATCCAATCAGAAATGTCGATGTGATTCTTTCTGCATATACAGGGTGAATCCTGTTGAACTGTACATACTTCACACAGAGATAGAGGACACTTGCTGGTTTCAAAAAGACTCCACATGAAAGGTCTCAAACGATTCGTTTGAATTATACAGGTGATTTCCAGTTTTGGGTCATATTTTCAAAATGCTCTATTGGACTAACGAAAAATCACAAATTCATCAATTTGGTACGTAGGAGGACTGTATCAATCTCCATACAGCTGAGTTAACAGATTATCAGTTTCCAGGACCGGACTCTATTTTCTGATATTATCGAAATTTATGAAAAAAAACACCCTGTAGATGAAAAGTCAAAAACCTGTTATTGCAGTTCAAACTACAACTGGAAACTCTTCAATGAAGAGTAAAAAAATCACGTGGCACACCTAAAATTTGGAGAAAAAAATATTGAATATGCGTAATCGGAGATAAATTTTTGGACGGCCTAATTCACATGGAAAACCATACTTAAATGTCAAAAGTTGGAGACAGGAGAATATTATCAGTTTAAATCCTCTCGATATTCAATATTTCCAATATTCAGGTAATTTCGTCAGTTTCCAGGACGGACTCTATTTTTCTGATATTATCGGAATTTATAAAGAAAATCACCCTGTAGATGAAAAAGTCAATAAACCTGTCATGGCAGTTCAAACTACACTAAATACTCTTCGATAAAGAGTAATAAAATCACGTGCCACACACCTACAGATTCAGAGAAAAGAAATTCAATATGGGTACTCGGAGATAATTTTTTTTGTACGCCCTTTCACGAAAAAAAAAAAAAACTACCCCAAATGTACCAAAAGTTGAATATTAATGGTTAAGATCTTCTACGCATTCAAGTATTCCAATATTCAGGGACAGACTCCCATTTCAGATTGGGTTTTCCAATAGATGATAGGTCGAAAGATTCGCCCTGAATATGGAACACCCCAAAAAAACTGTTACGGGTGACCGTACAACAGCTTAGCCTACAAGAATTTTCATGAAATCGCGAGACACACAAATAGATTTAAAATAAAAATTGAATAATCGTACTCAGAGATCATTTTTTGGGCGGCTGAAGTTTAGTAGAAGAACTATACCGAAATGCATGAAAAAGTCGAATATATCAGGTTATATCCACTCCCCATGAAAAAAATTATCTCTGAGTACGATTATTCAATTTTTTTTTAATCTTTTTGTGTGTCTCGCGATTTCATGAAAATTTCTTGTAGGTTATTTAATGTTGTTCGGTCTCCCGTAACAGTTTTTTTAGGGTGTTTCATATTCAGGGCGAATCTTGCGAGTACCCATATTCATTTTTTTTCTCTGAATCTGTAGGTGTGCCACGGGATTTTATTACTTTTTTTTGGAGAGTATTTAGTGTAGTTTGAACTGCTCTGACAGGTTTATTGACTTTTCATCTACAGGGTGATTTTCTTCATAAATTCCGATAATATCAGAAAAATAGAGTCGGTCCTAGAAACTGACGAAAATTACCTGAATATTGGAATATTTGAATATCGAGAAAATTTAAACTGATAATATTCTCCTGTCTTCAACTTTTGATACATTTAGGTATGGTTTTCCATGTGAATTAGGCCGTCCAAAAAATTCATCCCCGATTGCGCATATTCAATTTTTTTTCTCCAAATTTGTAGGTGTGTCACGTGATTTTATTACTCTTTATTGAAGAGTATTTAGTGTAGTTTGAACTGCTATAACAGGTTTTTTGATTTTTTCATCTACAGGGTGTTTTTTTTTCATAAATTCCGATAATATCATAAAAATAGAGTCCGGTCCTGGAAACCTGTTAACTCAGCTGTATGGAGATTGATACAGTCCTCCTACGTACCAAATTTGATGAATTTGTGATTATTCGTTCGTCCAATAGAGCATTTTGAAAATATGACCCAAAACTGGAAATCACCCTGTATAATTCAAACGAATCGTTTGAGACCATACATGTGGGGTCTTTTTGAAACCAGCAAAGTGTCCTCTCTATCTCGGTGTGAAGTATGTACAGTTCAACAGGATTCACCCTGTATATTCAAAAAGAAATCAAGAAATGATTATAGAAAACAAACCATTCATCTTCAAATTTCACCTGTGCATTAGACAAGATGTACTCTAAAAGAAAAGAATTCCACAAACAGGTTTCTTGATCTCACGAAAATGAAAAAAGCACATCAAGAGAAGAGCGGATAAAAACTTTCTTTTCCAACATAGAATCGATGCGATTCAATCATTTTGTTAGGTACGTTTTTCATGTGTTTTATTGATAGATACTCGTTTCTATTTTACGATTACAGTTAAAAAACCATACGAAACGAGTGAGTAATTTAATATTACCGCTCATTACACTGATGTATTGACTAATGAACATTACAGCCAGTTCCCACGAATAGCCCAGTAGCTGTTATAGCTCAAGGAATTATCGTAATGTCGAAAATGAATCTCTACACAATCTTCAAAATAGATAGGAACCTACTGTTCGCTGTTATGTAAAGTGATAATGAAGTTGAACAGGAAACGGATCAGGTAAAGTTGAAGAGGATATTTTTGAATTCAATAATTTTTTGATGTTCAACGTATTGATATGATAATATCTTAATTTCATGCAAGGCTTTCAACCTTGTTGCTAGTGTTTTTTTTCCAACGTGAGTACCGAAACCAACTTAACTGTCTCTCAAAATGTTATTCTACAGTGGTGGTTATTCTCCGGACAAAAGTACCAGAAACTCTGAACGTGATCTTTCCCATTTTCCCTTTTATGGGTAGGGTGAATCTGCTGAATAGTCGGAAGTATACTACTACAGTTTTACAAAAAAAATAATTAAGAGGTATGAATCCAATTATGCTGATATTTGATGTAAATATTCGGGTCGGAGACATGACATTTTGAGGAATAAGGAATAAATATGCTACTTTTAGAATTTATTTTGAAATAAACTCAAGAAAACCTACAAGTTTAGACCTTTATTTCATATGATAATGGTTTCTGTTTGGAAAAAATTCATCAAATTTCAGACATGTGTGGTCAAATTACCATTGTAATGATGCCCAAATCTCTTAGGTAAAATAGTTTTCTTGTAATACATCCAATTCTAACTTTTGGTATAATTAAATATGTATTTCTGTTTTTCTCGTTTCTCTGTTTAAAGAATATATGTTTCTCACTTTCCTATCAATTTATATTCGTTCCTTATGAATATTGATGCTAAATCAAGATTCAATACAAATCTAATATTTTCTTATGATTCTATACATTAGATCAAATGAGTATACTTTTCGCAATAGTGATAATTTGAAGAGCGATGATTTTCTATACCAAGCTCAATTCAAAGAATAACCTCTCGTATCTAGTGTCTTAATCTCTATGGTTCGAAAACAATTGAAACCGATTTGACAAGTAAAAAAATAGAAGAGGTATTCGGGTCACAAAATGAAAAACCCTGAAATCTCAAGTCTCTAGTTATACTGTTGTGAATTTGAAGTATTCAGATTTTTTGTTCGATCGATAGATATTCATGACATTTTTCACAAGCCTCCATATCTTCAATTAACAACAAAATATAAAACCTGGACCTGATAGGAATACGAGTCTTTGAAATATTCGAAGAATTGAATGTCTATATATAACTCAGGAATATTAGAACGATTTCGTCATACTCTGAAATAAAGCGAGATATTTGCATCCTAACCGAAAATTTCGATTCTCTAGCTCCTTGCGTTCACTGATGACCGGACATAATCGTTTCTGATTTCGAATTTCTCATCAGTGACCGAATCGTTTTTGGGCGAAACAATAGCATGCTATGTTCGAGGAACAAGCGCGCCGAACAACATGACACTTGTCATGGAATATCAGGAAAATCAATGGCTGTTTATTTAACCCTTAAGAGTTTATCAATAAAAACATGTGAGCGAAATGACCACAGCACCATATTCATTCATGAAATTGTTAATGATCTATTCACAGCTTTTCCACTCTATATCCTCGATATTCGATACAAAATTTTTCAACTGGAAATGATTCTGGAAACTCAAAGTTAATGATCCTCAACAACGTTTCTCAAACTGAGTGGGATTTTGAACATTTTGAAGCAGGCCTTAAATTTACTCGGAAAATCATCTTTAGCGAAGAAGTGCCTTTCAGATGTCTGGTTATTTGAATAATCAAAATGGCCGATGATGAGGACATCACTGTTCATAGTGACTGTTACGGGAATATGATAACCGATTTCTATTGTCTCAAATTAGACTAAAAGGACAATACTCAGAGTAGGAAGTAAACAGTAGGAGATGCCCCTACTGCATTGAATCAACCAGCTAGCTCTAGAGTGAGATGGAAAGCATTTCACTGCCGCACTGGAGTGAAGTGAACGATAGGCTAGATCTTTTCTACAAATTTAGATGATCAACAAACAAGTCCGTAATTTTGCCATATTTATTATTACCAAAACTCTTGAACAACAATAAACAGCCACCAAATCAGTAAAATAATTCAGTTTATGAACGTCAAATCGAAACGAAAATAAACACGACACATAGAACAACTAAACAGAAATAGGCCGATGCTGCCAAATTGACAGAATTGTCTATAGCAAATCCTAGCTGTTAGTACTATAGCAGGGGAGCCTTAGACCAATTATCCCTATATGGAATAAGGATACGGCAAAAGTTCGCAACGCTGACTGCGATCATTAATAGATTTTACTTGCCTGCGTCAACAAATGCAAGAAGGCATCTCTAGGTTACTTTGTACGGTTAATCAAAATTACTTCTTCATGGCCCGTTGTGAAGAGGCTTCCAAGAACTTTCAACGAAGTATCACTCAACCCATCTACTCCATTTGAGGCGGCTCCATCTTAAAGGGTTGCTCGTTCACGCCGGCCAAAAAACATCTTTTAAACACCCCAAACAAAATCACTCGTTGTGTTTCGGGAAGTTCAAATTACTATGGAATAAGAAATATACTCGTCTGAGATAGAACACACTGTATATGCGCTCACATTGAGAAAATTCATGTTATACTTTAATGCAGTTCAACCTGAACGAATGCCATATAGTTTGGCCCAAATGTCTGTAATTTTCGAATTTTCAGACGAAAATGTTTTCAAACGATAGGGTTTGAATTTCTATGACAAATCCGTGGTCAAATCCAATCTGTCAGTGGGGCCGTCCATCCGTCTGCCTGTCCGTTACCACGATAACTTTTGAAGGAATTGTCCTAAAGATTTGAGATCTTCAGGGTAAGTTAAGTTTCCGATTCCCTCGGTTAAGTTCGTTAACCAGTCGAATTGTAAAGGGTGTTCCATAAAATATAACCATTCAAAGTTTTTGTTTGCCGATATCTCAGACGAAACAAAACCAATCGAAATGAAATGTTGGGGTCATATGCAAAATGCTCATAATAAGCCTCATGCAAATTTTTTTGGCCTACACTATGGCCACAAGAGTACCATAGAAATTCAATCAGAATATTGAAAAGAAGAAACTTCATATTTCCATAAAAATATATCCGATTCCGGTGAAATTTATTTTGTGTTAACAGAACAAAAAAACATTCGATTGGAATATTGAAAAGAGGAATCTTAATATTTCCATAATAGGATATCCGATTCGAGACAAATGCAAAATTTTGTGGCCATAGTGTAAACAATCCGATTCGAGTAAAATTCATTTTGTGTACGAAAACTGATGAATTGAATATCTATGCACATTTCAAGAGGATCGCTTAATAAATAGTATATAACATTACTAGCAAGGTAAGAGGGTTTTTGCTGGCGAATGGAGGATATAATTGACGAGCCGCAGGCGAGTCAGTTACCTCCTTGAGCCAGTAAAACCCGTTACCTTGCGTGTATTGTTTATATTTTATTTGTTTCTCGTTTGTAAAAAGGTGAGATAAATTCCAAAAAAATCTCAAAATTTGTCGCAAATGTCGTAAGCTATTTATGATTATTATGACATCGGAAAATTATGACAAGTGTCAGTGGCTTTACGAGAGTGAAGTCTTTCGAGAATATTTGCTAATTTCTGACGAAAAAGGCCAGATCCAAATGAAACAAGGTATGAATATCTTTTTAAATACTTTTATAACATTTATTACTAAAAACATTTGTTCCAGGAACGATGAAATTAGAAGGATGAATGAAATTAGAAGCAAGTACGTGAAAAAGAAACAAATAGATACGAATAAAACAAGGTACGAATATCGTTTTTGAATAGTTTGAGAACGTTTATAGAGAAATACTTTTGTTCCAGGAACTCTGAGATTAGAAGGATGAATGAAATTCGAAGCAAGTACTTGACAACTTTCAATGTAAATAATAAACTAACTTGTAAAAATTTACAAGTTAACTGTCAATTTTACAAGTTAGTGACTTGATAAAATAAACTTTCTTGATTAATATTGTGTTTTTGGAACTGACGTTTACAAATGAGAAACAAATAAACATCTTTTAAACACCCCAAACAAAATCACTCGTTGTGTTTCGGGAAGTTCAAATTACTATGGAATAAGAAATATACTCGTCTGAGATAGAACACACTGTATATGCGCTCACATTGAGAAAATTCATGTTATTTTTTAATGCAGTTCAACCTAAACGAATGCCATATCGTTTGGCCCAAATGTCTGTAATTTTCGAACTTTCAGACGAAAATGGTCTCAAGCGATAGGGTTCGAATTCCTATGACAAATCCGTGGTCAAATCCAATTCTGTCAGTGGGGCCGTCCATCCGTCTGCCCGTCCGTTACCACGATAACTTTTGAAGGAATTGTCCTTAAGATTTGATATCTTCAGGGTAAGTTAAGTTTCCGATTCCCTCGGTTAAGTTCGTTAACCAGTCGAATTGTACAGGGTGTTCCATAAAATAAAACCATTCAAAGTTTTTGTTTTCCGATATCTCAGACGAAAAGAAACCAATCGAATTGGAATGTTGGGGTCATATGCAAAATGCTCATAATAAGCCTCATGCAAATTTTTTTGGCCTACACTATGGCCACAAGAGTACCATAGAGAATTCAATTAGAATATTGAAAAGAAGAAACTTCATATTTCCATAAAAGATATCCGATTCCGGTGAAATTTATTTTGTGTTAACAAAAGAAAAAAACATTCGATTGGAACATTGAAAAGAGGAATATTAATATTTCCATAATAGGATATCCGATTCGAGACAAATGCAAAATTTTGTGGCCATAGTGTAAACAATCCGATTCGAGTAAAATTCATTTTGTTCACGAAAACTGATGAATTGAATGTCTATGCAAAATTTCAAGAGGATCGCTTCATAAAAACCATTTTTTTTCAATTATTCATTTTTTACATATTTCATTTTCTGAATAGTTTCCAGAACTTAATTCCTATCGTCATCAGATTCTACATTCATATATTTGGTTGGTATAAATCTCAAGTTCCATATAAATATTTGAGGTTTTAGTCTTATTGCTCCACTGATGAACGAGCTCTCGAAAGCTCCTGCTCAGGGCTTTCCTTGAATTTTTATAAAATACTTTTGCTCATATTTGTTCACTCGATTGATACGAAGTAAATTGAACCAATAGCTCTTCCCTACAGCCCCCAAACTATTTATGACTTGCGTGTTCTTTGAAGAGCGTGCATGTCTGCGATATCGAATTGAATGGTGTAGGCTGGATATGGTTTGCTGACATCCAAATTATGTTTCGATGTGTTTCCTGAAAATCGTGTTGACGCTTGAAGCAGTTTGAATAACACGATATATCAAAGATTCATAATACTCTCTTATTCTATGACTCATTTTTCGATTCTGTTTCTATAGGGATGTTTGTAGGTTATTCATAAAATATCATCAGCTAATAATTTCAACCAGTTGATTCTAAGGGTTTGAAACATCCATCCGTTCATTCGTTCATTTCTTTTCAACTCGTTGATACCCTTTCAAAGAATTTGGAATTCGGAATAGGTTTTATTTACAGCATTAAATCATAATTAAAATTATTAAGTCATTGAAAGAGAGAATAAGAGGTGTTTTTGAGAGCTGAAATGATCATTTTTCAGAAACCTCATGATTTGAGTATAATAAGATAAAAAATGATGTGATAAATGTGGTTTTAAATCATTCTCGTTCACAGTTTTGATACAAATATATTGTCAAATGTGATGTATGTGAAATATTTTTAGAAAAATCACTTCTGGAGTGTAAAAACTATTTTAATTGCATGTCCTTTAAAATTATAACTATATTAAGGAGTTAAATCACAATATTTATCCTTGAAAAAGGTAATAAAATTTACCGAAAGCTTGGATTAAAATAAAAGTGTTTCACATTTCTTAAGACCAGGATATCCTAACAAAGCTTCTTCCAAATATTCATTCAAGGTCAATAAATACCTCACTTGTATAAATATTGAGAATTACGAATGACGAATGAAACTAACGTAGCAAGCATATTATTTTGTTTGAGCATTTCCATGGCTGGTACTTTCTGAAGCGGATATTTTCAAAGTTGGTGGTTCGGTGCTACATATCCAGTTTTTTCCGAAAGGTCAGGCGACCATTTGCTCAGAAGTGCTTCGTGTGCGAATAACATTTGAAACATCCCTACAATCTACGATTCTTCACCTGTCACGATTCAGAGATGTGTTTCGGAGCTCCGCGATCGTATTTTTGAAGAATTTCTCGAACCAATCTTTAATTGAACTATTGACGCATTGTGTAGGATCCAATACAAACTATTTTTCTTGTCAGTCAATAGTTCATGCGATATTGCATGTCTAAAACTATCTCAATCGCACGATAGGTCACATAACGATCTTTCAATATCTGTTTGCGCACAGTATCAATGGTTTCCAGAAAAAATAATGGTTTTGAACTAGTGATGACTTCGACTGACTATACTATTGTTATAAACTTCATGTGCCACATTTTGCCAGAATGTATGCATTACGAATTTTGAACAGGATGTATTATCAAACGACTGACTAAGTGAGACTTTGAGGAAATAGTGATTCTGTGCGGTCGTCCCAACGTGAACACTTCATATTTTCAGAAGAGGATATTAATTTCCCGATTGGCTTCGACAAATCTGTGAAAATGTTCTCGAGTTGATTTGAAAATTAGTTATGTCATCAAAACCAGTTATGCGGCATTGAAGACAGATAATTTCGAAATATTCAATATCATGTGCTTTTTCACAAAAATTCAATTGCAATTAGGAAAAAGTGTTTTTTCGATTTGTCTGCCATTTTTATCTGATGAACGAATAATTAATAATGATAATGATAAAGATCAAATCATTTCTAAGCTTGTACAAATCATTACACGTTGAGATTAATTGATTTCGAAAAAGTTTTTCATAATGAAATCTAATTCAATGTTTATCATCATTTGAATGAATACCAATTGCGTCAATTTGTTTCATATTTGTTTAATCATTCGCATGATTAGTTGAATATTCTTACTTGTTTAAAAAAAAACTTGCATTAACAGAAATATTTAACTTAATGATTAAATATGGAACCACTGTTACATTTATGTATTCAAGAGCAAATATGTGAAAAGTAAGAATATTATATATTTATAATGGTAAAAATGGAATATTTGATGAGGAAATAATTAAGCCTTGTGTGAAATGCTAAGTTTTTTCGTTCATTCCGACGTATGTACATATGATGTTTCTAATATAATTAAATGAAAGTTACGGTCAATAAACCTTGTGATCAAAGGATTTGATCCGACCAATCTCTTCATCAATCAATCAAAACCCTCATAATAGCATCTTCGCAGACTGTAGGCAATACACACATGCACCTTACGCCAGCTCTGTCTTTCTAATTAGAAGAAGCGCCTCGCATCCACACAATGTAAAACCATTTGAATCAGACATCCGTGCGCTATGATGATGATGGCAAAAAATGATATGTTACACAACTGAATAGATCTTTTCGACCCAGATACGAGCGTGTTTCCTGATCATCTTTCTCGGCTAACTTTCCCCGAAGAATATCTGAGAGACGTTGTTGGTGATGTATTCACTATTGTTCGTTCCCATCTATTTAACTTTCTCTGTATGCTCTTGAGGACACCGAATCGGAAATTCTTCGAAATGATATGGAAAATATGGGGGAAACGTGAGGTACGAAAGGATTTTTATTAATGTATCAATATCAATCTTTTGCTCTATGGGAATTATGCCTGGCTGATATTTCAATTTACTTGCGAGTACACGCGGATATACCCATTCTGGACAGGCCGAACTCTAGTTATTCCTATAAGGTGCGGTACTCGAAGTGTAACCTATTCAAGAGTCCATACTTACGGTTAGGAAAATTAACTTCATTTCTTTTATGTACAGAACATGTGAAAATATTCAAATTTTCAGAATTAATTCACTTCGTCTCGATATGGCCACCTTTCACTGTGACTATTGCCTTGCGATAGTCAAAAACCGAATCGCAAGTTGGCCGAACGTAACTTACCCGCTAAGCCCACTGCCCACTCACGGACAATGTCTTTTTTCAACGTTTTAGAGCTGGTATATTTTTTAGTTCGGACCTTGCTTTCCAAAATGGCTCAGAGGAAATAATCCATTGGATTTGAAACATTGTTTTTCAACAATTCTTGCTTCACTCACGCTTTGTATGCCGGTGCAGTCTCCTGCATCTGGAACCTCTATGTTCTACGGCCAAAATGTTGATCAGCCCCCGGCTTCAAAGCTGCCTCAAGAAAATTTTCCTGATAAAATGCCGCATCAACTTTGACGCCAGGCTCAATAAAAACGATTGGTGAGCGCCCATCCGCGTACGGCAGTCCAAACCATTATTTGAGGCTGATGCTGTTAACTGGCAACCAACCGATAATTCAGATTTTCATATCATATCAGCAAAAAATGATATTTTGATGATAAGTCACTGTTACTTTGTTGTTGATGAAGACTTCGAAGCGAAGACGAAACGCCAATACCAAAAATAATGTGTAGAAAAATGGAAAAGTGTTTATTTTATACTTGAATGATTTTCAAGAAAGTTCAAATCACCATAAATGAAAAATGTGCGACGGGTTTTTTCTCATTTGCGAGAGATTTATCGTATTTCCTATCTATCCAGCCTCTAGTCTCTAGCATATTCTGTTTTAAATTAAAATTATTTAAGGTCGACAGGTTAAAAATATCTTCTGCCTCGGATTTTTCATTATTGAGTCTAATAGAGTCATAAGCCTACTATCGGCCCAGTATTCGAAACACACATTTGGGCTGAATTATGGGAAGGCGTTCCCTAAGAATAGAGGTCAAAAATGTACAGATAACGAGTCGATGTAATTAATAATTTGTAATGAAGTTCAATTTTATAACTGAGTTAATGAGTAATTGATCTTCATTTTAAAATAATTTATTCAAGTTTTCGTTTTAAATTCGGGAATTTTTATTCCGTTCAGAATTAATTCACAACAATCAGGAAAAACCGTAGTCTTCATTTAATTTATCCGAGTTTTCATTTTGAATTCGTGAATTTTTATTCCGTTCAGAATTAATTCAAAACAATCGAAAAAACCGAACATTTAGCGATTGATGTTGTTTTTCATACATAAAACATCGTAGAATCGTCCGCAAGAACAACGCCGATCGCCGATAACGCCGTTTTTTGCATATACGTACGATAAGCCAGTTTTAAGATGTTTTTACCGAGGTACTCTCCTGCAAATTTTAACGTTTCTGCGCCTACCTTTTCCACCCCCCTCCGGAAGATTATAAAAGGCGGGGTTTCCCTACATCGGTAATTAGTGTGCCGAATTATTTTCTGCTTGAGAGTTCCGAGATATTTTCTGTTTTAGACGTTTACCTTTTTATTTAGTTCCGAATTTTTCGCTGACGTATACTTTTCCAATTTTTCTAAGCTTATAAATTTTCGCGTTTTCTTTAAAGTGGTGTGCAAGTGCAATTGAATTGTAAGTACCGAACCGATTTATTGCAGTCCTATTTTTTTTATTCCTCGTTGAGTCTACCTAAATAGCTGTTCCGTCAGATTCCTTAACAATACCTTTCCTAGTTTGTCCAGGTGCCTGCTATAGTACGTTTGTCCGTATAACCGGTGCCTGTAGTTAGTCTGTCCAGGCCATGGTCAGACCGGAGGGCTGATGCAAACCAATGCTATAGTACGTTCAACCGAATAACAATCCTGCTCTGTCCTGATCCTTAGGGCCTGTAGTTAGTCTGTCCCTCATGGCGAGTATTCCCATGGTCAGACTAACGGCATAGCCGAACCACTGCTAACTAGCAAGTTCGACATATCCTGTTCCCTCTAATTTCACCTGGCCAAACCCCAACCTGTTTATACGAGAAACAAGCAAAGTGGTAGACAACGTGGTGAATTCTAGGACTGAAAGAATATCGGACAAGTATCACTCTTATACTGACCCCTTTTATTCCTGTTTTCCTGATAGTATCATATATTTGATTTCACCGTTTAAATTTAACTTTCTTTCTATTCTGGCTGACTCGTACCGGGAAAATATTTGTTTCTTATGAAAGTGCTCGCAGTCAGACAAACTGACCAATTTATATTTTGTATTGATTTCATATAGCGTCTTATTTCACTGTATTTTTATATAACTATTTTTCGCTATCTGAATAAACTGTGTAAATTTGCTCTATTTCTGATTTTCTCTGTTATCGCTAATATCCTAGATAACGACGAACTCTGTCTCTGACTAGCAGCTGCCCTGGTAGGTTTGCTATTCTCCCTTATTAGAAAAAAGAATAGCTGGCGCTCGAGGTAAGTTTCGCCGAGAAAACCACGTTACAAAAATGGCGCCCGAGCAGGGACCGTCAGAAATAGAGTTTCAGTGAAATATTTTGCGCCCCGATTTAATACTGTACAGTTTATACCATCCGAAAGTGATTCGACTTATTCATTGGTGAAGTAAAGACAATATTCTGAGTTTTATTTTTGACCGCTGAAAACTTTTAAACCGTTATTTTGACCTTTCCCTCCTTGAAACCTGTGTGAAATAAATAAATTGTTCTGAGTTTTAATTATTGCAATTTATGAAACTGATATGAAATCTTGAATTCTTTTTCTGATAGTGTTTTATTTCTGAACAGTGTTGAACTTGTTTTTGATATTGTTGGATTTTTTTTTTTTTTTCTTTTTTCTTGCTTTGATTTCAATACAGGTGCAGTTACAGGAAATTGAATTGTACAACCGAATTGTGCAGTTACAGGATTATTCCGAGGTAGGTGGATTTGTAGTTTGTGCTTGAGACTGAACATTTTCCATTGACCTGAACATTTATTGGTGAATGAAATAAAAGACTTGGTGTTTTATTCCTGCTGGTTAATCTGTTAACTGTTACGATATTATATTTTGACTATTATCTGTGCGATTGAATTGAACTGCTGGGACAGTGAATTTTTCGGTCAACAGTTTATGAACTATTGCTATTTTAGTGATACCTGATTATTACACAAGTGAGTCGTTTTAAACCGGACATTCGTAAACTGTGTGACTTTTGGTGCATTTTTAGCAGTGGACTAGTTAGACTATTGCTATTGCGCTTCTGGTATACCTTAGCTCTGCTATATTTTCTGGTTACTACTTGAACATTGTTGAATTTTCGGTTGTTGTTGGATTTTAAATTTATATGGACTTGACCTTTACTTTAAACTATTCTGATTAATTGATTTGCGGTTATCTGATTGATCTATCTGTAAGCTATTATAAACTTTACTATTGCTGGTATAATTGTACTTCTACAACCAATTGTGAACTTTAGCCTGGTTGTGACTGGCATTGTTTTACTTGTATACTTGCTATCGATAATTCCTTTACAGCTTTGTTCTGTGCGAGTGAACAAATAGTTGATAGTTCGTGAGTGTTAACCGGGAACTGAATATACTTTTGATCGAGCACAACCGAACCTTACGTAGAAAGACTTAACCGCCAATAGTGAACATGGATGTGAATCGGCTATTGAGTGACGAGTTAACCTACGAACTCCAACTCCGAGGACAAACAGTGCCGGGCACAGTGATGCCTAAGCGATGCTTACTACGACAGGTCATTCAATCGAATACCCCGTTACAATCTGTGACATGGATGGATCCTACCTTGGATATAGAGATATGCCAGAATAAACTCACTGATTTAGTGGAATCAATTCAACACTTCAACCACGACAATGCAGATAACGAATATTCGCGCATTTACAAGGCTAAAACACGTTCAAGGAAGATTGAACTTTATTGACACCACTGATGAATCACAATCACAATTGGTCAGTCAGCTGAAAGGAGCTACAGCCAGAGCCTTGGATGCGTTGCAGGAAGTTCATAAGGGCAGCCTTCAACAACCGTCTTCGCAGCAAGAGGGGAGATCTCTCTTGGACCTGGAGGTCCCGCCTTCCCCTGGGGTGTCCCCTATTCAGCCCCAGCGAGCAGCAGGAGTCCAACCATCGCTTGTTGACCTCGGGGAAGACATCCGTCCACCGTCCACTGGTGCAGTCTCACGAGCTCACACACCTGAAAGAAATTCTATATTAGATCGAGTTATAAATGACACCAGAAGGACATGTAGAGCAATACTACAGGAGATATCTTTTCCGGCAAATATACCGCCAAGAAACCCCCTCAGACCGTTGGCACAAGGCAATTACCGACCTGAGCCCGAAGCCCGATTTACTCAACACCGTCTGTTCCCCTGTACAAATGGACAATTTCATTTGATGGCACTAAAAGTGTCACCGATTTCATCGATGAAGTGGAAAGACTGGCCGAGTCACGCAAAGTACCACTAGGACAGGTGTTCGACTCTGTATACGAACTCCTGAGGAAAGACGCCCGGGATTGGTTCATCCCCCGTAGAGGAACGTTTCAAAACTGGGACGACTTCAAATTCCAATTGAAAGGACGCTTTCCTACCGTGAATTACGAAGAAAACCTGTTGGAGGAAATAAAAAGGCGAACGCAGGGCCCGGATGAAAAACTTCTGCTCTATGTTACGAGAATGCAGAACCTGTTCCAGAAATTATCCTGCAACCGACCGTCCGAAGAGGAACAGATCCGTCTGATTAGACAGAGGTTACTACCGTCTCTGCAACAAGCCCTGGCCTTCCAAGAAACTAGGACTTATGATGAGCTCCTACGAAGGGAAAAGTGGTTGAACTGGTTCAATGGCAGATGAACCAATACACCAGGCCACCCTCCAAACCGGGCCTCATTGATGAACCGCACCTGACCTACAACACACAGCAGCGAAACCGCTATCAGGCCAATTGCTCGCTGGACACCGACAACCGGACTGAGACCTCTGTAACTCCGGACCGGACCGACCGACAGAAAGAAAGAAATTTGAGGGTCTCTTACCAGACTCAATTTTCCGCTGTGGTGGATACGGCCACATGCGCCGAGAGTGTCGCAGACCGCCGAAACTGTTCTGTTCCAGGTGCCAGAGGGAGAATATTCTCTCCCGAGACTGTCCGTGTTCGAGAAATGGAGGTATGAATTGGGGTCGGCCATATCTCTGGGGACATTGACTCCACTGTCACCGTCCGTCTGTAATGAAAATCGTCCGTTAATAGACATTCATGTAGTTAGTAAATCTTTCCAGGCACTAATAGATACCGGAGCCACCAAGAGCTTCTGCAGCCAGAAAGTGGCCGGGCACTTGGAAGAGAGAGGAATAAAAGGAGAGCCTATGATCAATAACTTTGTAGTGATAGCCAATGGTAAGACCACCGTCACACCTAAACGCTACACCACTCTAGTCAGGATAGACGATTATACCCTGGCAGACTTAACATTCCTACTAATTCCTGACCTACCCAGTGGACGTCATACTGGGAATGGACACACTGTCAAACTACAACTTCAGCATTAATCTGAAAACCGCAGAATGCTATCTAGAAGGCCGACTGATCTCCAAACCGACTCCTGTCAACGAACCAACCCCTGAAGTGCATCTCGCCAGTGAACATCTGCTAGAACTGACCTGTGAACAACAGAAGAAACTAGATGAATGTGCCCCTCCTGCCGACACAGTTCCACTGCCGTTGGGAACCGCCAAACAAGCTGGTTCACCGTCTACTTCTGGGCAACACCACCAGGGTGAACCGTCCGGCATGAGCAAAGATGGGGAAACCGCCACATCAAACCGTGGAGCAGTTCCTATGGAAGTGGACACCTGGGAAAAACCTAGAGGTAATAATCTAAAATCCCGTCCTCTCACTCCCAAAAAGCCCCGAATTAACTTACCTTCCAGAGTCCGTACTGTTGGTACCATGGGCCACAATGTGTACCTGGAACTCCGTCCTGGCATGTGCTGGAAATGTGGCCAAGGAGAACACAGCAGAGCCAACTGCACGGAACACCGTTACTGTTCTGTAGTCGTTGTGGTTTGCTAGGCACCCTCACCCGGAACTGTCCCTGTCACACCTACCAGAGGGAGGTGGCTGTTCAACGTAATCTTCCGTCCCAGTCCAGACCAAGAGGGACCGCTTCGAGAATCCAACAGGTGCTACCGGCTCACAGGGGTTCCAGAGAGTGAGAATTCCCACCAGCAGGGAGTTGGCTCTCCGTGCCTGCCCCAGATGCACAAAGCTCGCTGCAACCTGCAATCAGGAAAACTGTAAGAATTAATATTATCTTCTCTACCGTTATACGTCATTTCCAACCAACTGTTTTATTTTCCGTCCAACTACTACCTGAAAACCGTTCAAAGAACCTACTACATGAATAACAGTTTCATAACAGTACCTGGTAATTTTGTCTGATCTTAATTCTTTCTCTACCTGAAAACGACAACAAATTGGGTAAACTGTCTGAAATATTGTATTAAAACTTTTAATGAATATTTGTTTTCGTTTTCTGCATGACTGAAACTAAATATAGTTGTCTGAACTGTTACCGTTGAATGAAACAAGGTTATTTCTAATTCAAAACTGTTAAATCCGTTTATGATTCCAATGGGTCCAACCCATTACACCGTTTTCATTCCGAATCAGACATTATTGTTTTACCGTTCATTATTTAACCGTCTATGGAAATGGGAAACACAGTTTCTCGAAGAAACTCGCCAGGAAAACAGAAGAATATGGGAGAAATTTCACTGGAATCAAATGGTTAGAACTACCTGGACTACCCACCTGTAAGTCATCTGCCTGGGCCGACGTCGACGCCGACGCTCCACCTATTAGCCAAGCCACCTATTGCGCCAGTCCCGGACGCCGACTCCACCATGGGAAATTAGAACCTCGACACCTGTACCCTGGGTCCTAGTGCCTTCACAACAGTCGTCAGGGCGAATCTGAGAAGCACTATTTTGAACCACATCGAGAAAGACTTTATAATTACAAACTTACTGTACATAAAGTGTAAGAACAATCCTCGGCTTATTATCCCCATCGCCAGTTCACTTTGCACATTTACTAATTAATTCACTGTTCACATCGACCAGCAACAACAGAACAACAGAAGTAAACAACCATGGCGGCGACGCATGCGCTGAGCGATGACACCTGTCCTGCGCCCAGCAACCACAGACACCACTCCGACACATAATATGGAACTACGAATTGGACTTGACCTGCTTGGTTACCCAGAGGAACTACTAGCTGGTATGATTATTGTAAGTCTGATTTCGAGCACATTTTAAAATAATTATTCAAGTTTTCGTTTTAAATTCGTGGGATTTTTTATTCCGTTCAGAATTAATTCACAACAATCAGGAAAAACCGTAGTCTTCATTTAATTTATCCGAGTTTTCATTTTAAATTCGTGAATTTTTATTCCGTTCAGAATTAATTCAAAACAATCGAAAAAACCGAACATTTAGCGATTGATTTTGTTTTTCATACATAAAACATCGTAGAACCGTCCGCAAGAACAACGCCGATCGCCGATAACGCCGTTTTTTGCATATACGTACGATAAGCCAGTTTTAAGATGTTTTTACCGAGGTACTCTCCTGCAAATTTTAACGTTTCTGCGCCTACCTTTTCCACCCCCCTCCGGAAGATTATAAAAGGCGGGGTTTCCCTACATCGGTAATTAGTGTGCCGAATTATTTTCTGCTTGAGAGTTCCGAGATATTTTCTGTTTTAGACGTTTACCTTTTTATTTAGTTCCGAATTTTTCGCTGACGTATACTTTTCCAAATTTTTCTAAGCTTTTAAATTTTCGCGTTTTTCTTTAAAGTGGGTGCAAGTGCATTGAATTGTAAGTACCGAACCGATTTATTGCAGTCCTATTTTTTTATTCCTCGTTGAGTCTACCTAAATAGCTGTTCCGTCAGTTCCTTAACAATACCTTTCCTAGTTGTCCAGTGCCTGCTATGTACGTTGTCCGTATAACCGGTGCCTTAGTTAGTCTGTCCAGGCCATGGTCAGACCGGAGGGCTGATGCAAACCAATGCTATAGTACGTTCAACCGAATAACAATCCTGCTCTGTCCTGATCCTTAGGGCCTGTAGTTAGTCTGTCCCTCATGGCGAGTATTCCCATGGTCAGACTAACGGCATAGCCGAACCACTGCTGACCTAGCAAGTTCGACATATCCTGTTTAACCCTCTAATTTCACCTGGCCAACCCCAACCTGTTTATACGAGAAACAAGCAAAGTGGTAGACAACGTGGTGAATTCTAGGACTGAAAGAATACGGACAAGTATCACTCTTATACTGACCGCTTTTATTCCTGTTTTCCTGATAGTATCATATATTTGATTTCACCGTTTAAATTTAACTTTCTTTCTATTCTGGCTGACTCGTACCGGGAAAATTTGTTTCTTATGAAAGTGCTCGCAGTCAGACAAAACTGACCAATTTATATTTTATATTGATTTCATATAGCGTCTTATTTCACTGTATTTTTATATAACTATTTTTCGCTATCTGAATAAACTGTGTAAATTTGCTCTATTTCTGATTTTCTCTGTTATCGCTAATATCCTAGATAACGACGAACTCTCTCCGACTAGCAGCTGCCCTGGTAGGTTTGCTATTCTCCCTTATTAGAAAAAAGAATAGCTGCGCTCGAGGTAAGTTTCGCCGAGAAAAACCACGTTACAAATTCAAAAAATTTATCAGGAAGAATGTTCCATATTATTCGAAATTTCAAGAACTCATTTCAAGGCAACCAATCTTCCTTTTCCTCCACTTATTTTGGTCTTCTTAGTTCTGTTCTCATCGACATTTGTGCTAGGTTCTGTAGGAGTATCTGCATGTATATGTCGCAGTTTGATAACTACGAGTAAAACCTTCAGTTTCAGTTGTGAAACGACCAGTGCCGTATTCTCGACAAGTGATATTCGAAAACGTAGGTATACGAACTTCATTGCGCGGTGTGCATTTTTTGCAGGTAAAACAGGGACGATATCACTTGTCGAGAATACGGCACCAGGCCCCGTATTCTGGTAGAGTGATCTTTAAAAGCGTAAACGAACTTCATTGCGCGAGAACTTCTTTTAACTGCAAAAATGCACAACGCGCTATGAAGTTCGTCTTCGCTTTGATAGATCACTTGTCAAGAATACAGCACCAGGCAGTTTGTAAAATGACGAACGTTTTTTGTACTTCATTTGTATGCAGACCGTTTTACAATCGGTCTGAAATTCAGTCAGTTTGAAAACCGCGAACAATGCATCCGACGGATTGTCAAATCTTTTAAATAGTATTCTGAAAACGTACCGTGTCTTGATGCAAATTGAATAACTGTTATTTGTGTAACCGGCTGTACTTCATTTTTCTAAACCCGGAAATAACTGATTAGGAGACATGAATTTTCGTTAATCTGAAACTCACGCCTTAGAGCACTAAGTAGCTGACAAGTGACCAATAAGAGTACTCATTTTTGAGCTTTCAGAAGTTTCCAAAATCACAAAACAGGCTTCCAGGAATAATTTTGCTACTTGATTCGCTATTCCAAGCAATACTTACTAAAAATCATAAAACTGAAAAATAATATCAATTATTGTCTAGGTGCTAATTTTCACATGAGAAAAGTGGAAAGATACACACAACTTCAACATGAGTAAATTATTAAGAAGCGATTGCAACAAAAATTAAGTTTTTATAACCGTTCTTCCTTCTTACCCGAAGTAATTTTTTTCTGTATTCGATATAACTCATGAATTATCCAAAGACATGATGAAATGTATTCAGAGAGGAACAAATGACCAATCAGAAATTAATTCGGAAATCCCTATTATAAGTATATGTTACTAAACAGAATAGTCATTCTCTAGTTCTTGATAAGAAATATCCTACTCCACGTGTTTCTCCGAATTTTCCATATTGAAAGATTTCTATCTGTTTTAGTTTGAAAAATTGCGTGAACATCACCAACTTTCACTTCGTTCAAAAATCAAATAAAACTGAAGAAATTTTAGGTGGAACGTTTGAAAGGATGTAGAATATGACAATCTGTCTGATATGTTATACGCAGTTTACAAACTGACTGAAAATATAAGGCCGATTGTAAAACGATCTGTATTTTGAAAGAGTTTCAGAAAACGTTCGTCAGTTCTAAAACGACCATCCATTTTGCAAACTGACGGATTTTAGAATCCTACTGCAGCATATACATTGCCAACCGTCAAGCCATCTAGAAGCAGAAACTATAAAACCCACGATTTAACAAGTTGACTGAATGCATTTCACCAGACGTAATGTACCTAAAATCTCTTTGGACAGCCGTTTTTTCTTATTGGGACAAGTCAAGGCCCAATGTTTTAATTGCAACAAAGATGCAGTCATAATATATGCAAACATCGTAAACTACTTTTACTCAAATAAATATTATTGTTATATGTAGAACAAGGTTTACTCCCCAAGTTAAGTTACTTCAGCAGTTTTATTGTATCAGATTACTAGCTTCACCAAGACTTTCGCATTTAGAATCATAATCGATTAATTTTAAATTGAGCGTGTAATTATGCGGAGAACCAGTTCCAGAGACGCGCGCTGTGGGTGCTAATTTGAAACAATTGATCTATGTGATACTTCACTTATGGCCTAAGTCAGCCAATCCATTGGTTTTTTTCTTGTTGATGTTATCTCCCACGGTTAGCCCTAACCGTTTATCTGATAATTTGAAACGTTCAACGATATAGATCTAAAACATCCGGATCGTGCTCAATATTTTACATTTTTTTTATCGAAATATGGGCAGTCACATTTTGTTCGAATGTAGGATCGATACTAGAGGATAGTAGCCTAGCCTTCATGTGTGCTTTCGTGTCAGTCAAGTAACTAGTTGTTAGAATGTTCGATATTTTGGTACAAATGTAGAGTTGATAAGGATCGAAGGAGAACTATTTCGTGAGATACAGAAAATGCGGGGCGTGGAGTTTTCTAAGTTGGTAATTATCGAAATACTGTAAATTAAACATGTGTATTTAACTATAAACTTCCGGTAAATAAATCTAGGTTTTTAGATTGCAGACAAGAAAATTGTGGGTGATTGTTTCACAGCGAAATTTAAAATTTTGTATAATAAAACCTCAATGTGCCAGCAAATTTCAAGTGTGAGCATTAATATTGGTGCCCCCTTTGACTCAGTCTAACGTATCTCGTTGGATAAGGGATGTTTCATATACTCACACGAAAGCTTCATTACCTGTATTGCATTCGCAAAAATTTTGTTGAAGCCTGAATTACTGAAAAGTAAGCAAACGAACGCCGTTATAGAAAAATGTATTATCATATGTCTATATAATAAATTATATCTGAATAATTCATCATCTGTAGAACAATGAACGATAGAATTATAACCAATTGTTACTCCTGACCCTTAAGACTCAGGAAGGAAAAGTAAGAGATAAAAAAATTCAAGAAAAGCCCTGAGCAGGTGCTTTTGAGGGTTAGTTTATTAATTTTAAAATGTTGTATAGGACTTGACATCTCACATGTGGCCGCGCAATTTCATTTCGATTGGTTTCGTTTTGTATGAGATATTGAATAACAAAATGTTGATTGGCTATATTTTATGGAACATCTGTACTATTTGGCTAGTTAACGAACTTAATCGCGGCATTTGGAAAACGGACGCACCCTGAAAATCTCAAGTCTCTAGGATAATTCCTTCAAAAGTTATCGTGTTTACGGTCGGGCGGACGGTCCCACGGACAGAATTCAATTTGACTACGGATTCGTCATCGGGAGTCGAAGCCTATCGTTTGAGACCATTTTCAGCTCAAAATGCTAAAATTACAGACATTTGGGCAAAACGATATAGGTAGCACTCCTTTAAGTGAAACGAGAGTAGAACGAGCGCTCAATAACAAAGTAAATGTTATAACACCATTCGAGGAAATTTGAGAAGTGTAACTTATTTGTTGTGTGTCTTATTTTTGTTTTTAATGTTTTTTCTGTTCATTTATTTGTTTTATTTCATGAATTAATTTATTTTTTGGACTTAGCAAATCAATTTGATGGCCCAAGTGATGCGAAGCAAGTGCATATCGACTTTTGTATTTCGACATTTCCGATCTGTGCTGAGCTTTTCCATTATGAAACCATTGACATATTTTAATAGCAGACCTAATATTAAAAATTTAAGAACTGCCAAATCTGACTCTGCGGATTCAACGAATGGTGAACATCATTCATCTTTTCTAAAGTCGGAAAAGTAAGCATTGTGTACGTAATTCTCCACCCCGATTTTTGTAGGCTGGATAATGAGAAAATAAACACAATAGCAAAATCTTTTTCGGTACACTTCTCATCTAGAACTCCATTCATTATTTCCAACATCTATTTCACTGATCTATTTCTTATCATTTAAGCGTCTTGGTTATCATTTATGCGCACCTCCCCGACTTATTTATGTACCTATGAGCACGATATTCAGGTCAAGATCATTCATTTTCCATTTAAAAACATAGACCTGATATTGCCTTTTTGCCTTTTGTCGCCTTTGGGTCTCTGAACAATCTTCTTGCATACGCATGAAATAATTATGAGTATTATGTCCATCATAACATGTAATTATATAATTATTTTAAATAAGCAACTAAATAAAACTATAATTACAACAGATGCCTATCTCCCACTATACAGAGAATGCCGACTAACCCAAGGTAAGTGAAAATTAATTTAATTCATCAGAAATAGCATTTCTTCTTGACGCTTTTGATAGGATTTTAGTTGGAGAAAAATTTTTCTCACAGAATGATATCGAATGATTTGCAATCAATGATAAATGATTGCATTCAAATTATTCAAATAAGTTTTTAGTTCTTCTTTTCCGTGCATTTTGTATGGGTTTGGTCGTAGTAAAATGAAATCTGATTTCGTCAATATAGAGACTGAGTTTTATTTCAGCACCGAAAATGATTGCCGAAGAAACTGAATAACGAAAAACACACTTCACCTATTCATATATATTATATCAGAATTTTGGGAAAATTTGAAACAAGTGCTAACGTGAAGTTGGAAGGATTTGCGCTGTATTGCATATCCGAAAAATTGATGTCAAATTCGAATACGTCGGGAATTCTTCGTTTCATTTTATTCATTTATGAAAACAATGGTCCTATTCAGATCTTGAACCTACCCAAAAAATGTCATGTTTTGACGTCAATTCGAAATTTATCATGTTTATGGCCGAGCGTCATTTTCAATGTGGAAAGAACCTCCTACAAACATGATTTTTCAATAATGTGAAAACAATCTCATTATGAAATGTTTGGTGCGTCTTCAAAAGCGATTCGATCCTAACGGTCGACCGTTAACACGATAACTTTCGAACTCAATAAGGTTCAAGGTAGGTTTCAACTACATTGCAGCAGAAAAATTATTTCGAAATATTAGAACAAACACAAGTTGTCATAATCTGAATTATCGTTTTTTCTAATATAAGCAAACGCAAAAGCTGTGTCATATTTTGTCTACAATAGAATATGGCTCGCCTAATATAGATGGAAACAATTTATATTGATGTGATATTATCACAGGCAGTTTGGATTAATTGAATAATCACTTAAATATCGAATACAATGGCTTTGTTGTATCGTACAGTGGCAGCATGCAAAATGTGAACTATGCCAAAGTCTGATTTAATCAACTAAAAATTTTAGAAAAGCCCTGAGCAGGAGCTTTTGAGCGCTCGTTCATTGTGGAGCAATAAGACTATTACCTCGAAATTTTATATGGAACTTGCGATTGATACCAAATATCTAAATGCAGAATCTCAGCACAATCGGAATTATTCAGACAATGAAATATGCAACAGATATAAATTAAAAAAATAAAATCTATGGTTTTGATGATGTGATCCTCTTGAAATTTTGCATTCAGCGTATTTTTTTCATTCTCAAAATAAATTTCACTCGAATATTCTGTTAAGGAAATATAAATATTCTTTTTTCAATATTCCATTGAATTTTATATGATTCTGTTGAAACTATGGCCATAGAATTTTTGCATGAAGATCCAGTATATCAATCTTATTCACAGAAAGAATTTCACTCGAATCGAATATCCTGTTATGAAAATATAATATTTCTTTTTTTCAACATTCCAATGGGCGGTTTTGTTCACACTACATATTGTCACAAAATTTTGCAATATGCTTTTTATATGAGCATCTTGCATTTGGCCGTAACATTTCATTTCGATTGGTTTCGTTTGTCTGAAATAGTGAGGAACAATTTGTACAATTGGGTGGTTAACGAACCTAACCGAGGCATTTGGGACCCGAATTTATCCTGAAAATTTCAAGTCTCTAAGACTATCCCGGCCAGACGACCCCACGGACAGAATTGAATTTGACCACGAATTCACATCAGAGAGTCTAATCCTATCGTTTGAGAACATTTTCGGCTCAAAATCGAAAATTACAGACATTTGGGCAAAACGATATAGCACTCGTTTAAGTAGAACGAGCGCTCAAAATGCAAAATTGCTCTGTAGAATCGTTCACATTTCGCATGCCGCCACTGTACATATGATTGGTAGAATTTTTGATTTAGTGATAGAAAGTATCTAACATATTAATTGTCGTTTGATGGTTTGTCATCTTCTCCTAGAGTTGAGACTAGTATTCCTCAGTGATCGGTACTCTCAGTCTATATTCGTCCATTCTGAAAACATGTCCATACCATATGAGCTGATGTTCTCTTCGATCTCTTCTATTATGGTGGCATTTTGTTGTCCATACTTCAGAGTTATATGTTAATACGCTTTTGATCATTGTATTATATGTTTTGTATTATATATGTTTTTCTTTCTTCATAATTTTTCTGCTATTGGTTATCCTGTCCTGTATTACTGTGGTATCTATTCCATCGCAACTGAACGTGTATCCTGAGTATTTGAAATTATCAAATTTTCTATCAAATTTCTATTTTTTAATTTTTAAAATATATTATACACATATTGAGTTTTGTTCACATTGGCAGTCAACACCCATTCTTAATATCCCTTCAATAACTTTTCGTTTTCACTGCCTATATTGGGCAGATCTATCGACAAAATTTCGTACGTCCTGAACAAAAGGACCTTCAGCTGATAGTCTAGCGTTTTTCTGGATAAACCTCTTTCGGACCCTACCCCAATTGGTTTTTGACGGGGGTGCAAAATATCCATTAGCAGGTGTTGTGTGGATGAGGCCTCTGTCAATCACATTTTAACTGGTAGGTCTTCTAAAGAAGCAAATACTTTGAGCCAGTAGATACAGAATCTTCTCATGATCTATTAACGTAAGTGATCTCGACTGTTATCTTCAACTGGTTGCTGTTGATCCCCTTTTGGTGGACCAGGACCCAGATATTCTGGTTGGCCTCAAAGTCTTGGCATGCAGGCCTTTTTCATCTGCATACTTCAAGGGCTTGCTAAATCCAAATTGATATCTGCAAAGCTACAACTTACCTCATGATAGCCCATCTTTCGAATTGTACTCGTATAAGTTCGTGGAATTTCTGAGGTTTGGAGAACTGATGACAAAAAAAAAGCTCTGAGCAGGTACTTCTGGGCGGTGATTCACTAGTGGAGCAATAATGCTATTACCTCAAAAATTTTGGATAGGACTTGAGATTCATGCAGCACGATCGGAATTATATTATGAAACAATTCAAAAAATTAAATGTGTAAAAATCAATAATAAAAATATTTAATTCTATGGTCCTGATGATGATGCCTTCGAAAGATTTGTGCTTAGGGCCGGCCAGGCGGCCTCACGAACAGAATTGAATTTGACCACGGATTCATCATCAGAGAGTCAAACCCTATTAGTTGAGTCCATTTTCGGCTCAAAATCGTAAATAACAGGCATTTGGGCAAAACGATATGGCAGTTGTTTAAGTACAACGAATGTTCAAAAACATGTATTTATGTATTTAGAAATATTTACATTTTCGACATATGATCATAATCTCGAATGTGCAAATCACTTGACAAACAAAAGACCTAAATGAAATTGAAGCATATGTTTCAGGTTGAAACATCTATTAGATATTTTATACTCAGAAAGTTGAATCAGCTTTCTACCATACTTACCCTTCATCGGCTCTTCTGTTTTAGGTTTTTTTTTCTTTGTGGCAGAGCATAATATTTTTCCTGATTCTTTCTCAATTCAAATTTGAAATAGTAAACTGCTCTATTGATTACACAATATGGACCACTATTACTTCATGAATACCTAATGCATTCTTATTCTCAGTCATATGCATATTGACCTTCTAATTTTTAGATACCTTTTCATTCATGAAGACATTGTTGAGTTGGATAGATTTTTCCTGAGCCTTGAGGTAAATGTAAGTCATACATAATTCATCAATATATTCAGATGCGAGTTTTATGGACGACTATGATGAGGGGATTAGCAGTTGATAAAATATCCTGAGGATATTCTGAAACGCAATATTCCTAATGAACTGTAATAACTTGTGAGATTAAGACTGAACTGAATTTTTTTTTCGATATTCTAACACTGTAACTTCACATTTTGACTTGTAATTATGAATATTCATTACAATGATTTCAAATATTTTTAAATTTTTTATGAAATTTCATGTGTTTTTATTTATCGGTCAGATATACCGTTACCTTTCAAGACAATCTTTGATATCGAGAATCTAACTATGTATATGTAAAAAGAATTTAAATGTATAAATCCGTGAATTCCTTCATATAGTAGCATTGATTTTCAGTTCAATATTCCAGAAATATTGAATTTTCTATGATTATGAATACCCCAAATTTAGTCAGAGCTCGGAATTATTTATCACTTTTTATTAGTACTAATTGCCGTTTGAGGTTAATTTGTATGAATAATAAAAATGTCAATCATTAGAGAATTTCATTCGAACTCCTGAATAGCGTACAACGACCCAGACAACTCTTTATAATCCATGATCCTCGACCAACGATGATACTGGGACTACCTGAATTCAGCACCTTTCTCGTACAATAACAATCAATTCGTCATATCACTTGGATCAAGAACGCAAAAAGCATATCTACAAGAAGGAGATTACAAAATTATAAATTCAAATTAGCAGCCTTGTTATATCATACGAAATGATGTTCTGAAACACGAAGTTTTTTTAGTACCACTCATATCTGATTGAACTGACAGATTTCCAACGTCGTGAAAATTGGTGTTAATTAAAACGATTCGCTCTCAGGATGAAATTTAAATAGTTGTAAAAGTGAGATTTAGTGTACGGTTGCAATAGCGAGTTGCTGATTTCAATCAAGTTACAATTCTCGAACAGAACGAGACGTGCTCTGATTTTTTACAGCGGATGGTTCTATATTGCTTACCTCATAACAGTTAATAAAGCAAAAAAGAAAAAACTTGCTCCATGTGGAGTAGTCCAATAATTAATTTGAACTCATATGTATGTGGAAATCAATTAGAAAAGATATCATGAATATAAAGAACTGGGATGATTCAATGAACTGATAACTGAGTATGTATATATGTATTGTATACATACTTCAGTGGTCAGTTGGGTTACTCGAGAACACTTATTTATTTATTGAACATAAACTACGAATCAACTAAGTGGTTATCATAGTTTCCTAGAGAGAGAGAAATAACTTTATTGATACTAGTATCAATTGGCTATCGACCGAAGTCGATACACACGTTACACTATATAAATTTGTTTATGATGAATCAATGGTCCATAGTATATCCTTGTTTATTTTGAATTCCTAATAAATTGCTTTCCCAGCCTCTTAAGTCTCCCCAGCATCGACTCAACTC
>CM024246.1:12213553-12304541 GCA_013421045.1 Propylea japonica | reverse complement strand
CACGAAAATCATTTCATTCGATGGAATCGTTTGCGAGATATAACTGAAAATCGAATTTCGGAAAGAACGGTCAGGAAAAGGTTGTTTTTAGACTTCAGGAATCTACAGTTGAAATACCTATATGTAAAGTCAAAGACTTAACCTGTATAAGACAAAAGCTATCCAATAATGGAAGCAAATATAAACATGGAAATGTCCGGAAATGATCACAATTTGCTAGTTTGTTTCTGAGAAACTTTGATCTCATTTTGGTTATCTAGGAAATTAACTTTTCCTTTCAAACAGCAGTTAGAGGTGATGTATTGACAGTTCGTAGTTGTACCCGAAATTCTTCATTCACACAATGAGATGAACAAAAATTTCTCTTTAAACATTTGTTTTTCTATGGAACGATGACAAATTATCAGTATCATATCACTGCTATTGGAGGGAAAATATCAAACTATTATTTTGTCGTGTTTCGTGGAGAATAAGCTCCAAGATCCACCACTGATACGAGAAGGAAAATGTTCCCAGATAAGAATAATGAATCGGTGATTTTGTTCCGAGAATATAAGAAATAAAATGATCACCTTCCGTGCTCGCATCAGGTCGTGATCGTCAGTGATAGAAACCATTCTGATATCTTTTCCACACAATGCTTTTATGTGTAAGAGTTGCACTGTCGAACGACTCTACAATAAAGTGCATGTGATTGATAGATATTTAGCTATTACTGGGACTAATTTGAAGATGTCAGAGGTGCGGCTCAAGCTGATAATCTATAGCCGCATGTCAGTCCATGATTTTTTGTATATTGCATAATCCCGTACCAAACGTGACTTCAGCAACGATCCGGGGGATGGAACTTATAAGATTGTTATAAGTGGTGTCCAGGATCGGACTTGTGTCCGAAGCAAAAATTTGTCCGTATAAGTTTTATACAGGATACAGTTTTTGATGTTTGGCCACTGGTTCTTTTTTTGGATCAGTATTTGAAAAGGAAAGAATTAAAGTATTGTATCATTAGAAGAGAATAATATAAAAAAACAGAAAGTCATTGGAGCTAGTTGATATCATTATTTTAGCGTCAGGCCCAGTTTGATATGGTTCCTACTATAGAAGAGCCAACAAGAATAACCGCCACCTCCAGAACTTGCAATTGCTTGACAATATTGTTACTGACATTAAGGACTATAGTGATGCATCAGTGATACAGACTCATTTGTCTGATCATCTGAGCCAGTTCATTAGGTTTAATGCAAACAAAGTGAATTCAAATAAAGTTAGGTTTAAGTCTAGACGTTTTACTGAAGACGCCATTATTTATTTTATTTCTGATATCGGAAATGTTGTTTGGGATGATGTTTATGCATTTCCACCAAATGCTATTAATGAAGCATGGGATTGTTTCGTGGCTAGTTTTATGAGCGTTTTCAATACTCATTTTCCTGAAGTCTCTGTTAACTGTTCGAATAAGACAAAAACTAAATTGTACCTTCTCCTTACTTAATGAAAATTAAAAACCAGCTTGATATACTTTATATTGTCTCTAAGGCCAAACCGTCTTTAAATAATTCGTACAAAAAACTCAAACTAAAGTATGATATTGAAGTTCGGCGTGCCAAGCAAGAATATTATGCAAATATCAACGATTCGAATAATAAAACAAAAAAGTGTTGGCAAATTGAGAATCAGCTAACCAACAAATCAAGTAAAGATGGGTCCCCAACCATAAATGGCGACCCCGAAAATATTGTTGAAGCTTTCAGTAAACATTTTGTTGACATAGTACCTAATCAGGACTCACCTTATAATAAACATCCTGTACTGAATCCTAGTGATTGTAATAAATCTTTTTTTATGTTCGAAATCACCGAAGCTGAGATTGTGAATGCTGTCAAGAAAATGAAAGCTAAGTTGTCTAGTGGTTATGATGGCGTTCCCATCACTGTTATCAAGCGATGTATTGGACATATTGTTAAACCTATTTGTAAAATTATGAATAATGCTTTTGTAACGGGTATCTTTCCTGAGGCATTGAAGATCTCTATTGTGAAACCATTACTTAAAAAAGGCGACCCCGACGATTTTAGTAACTATAGGCAGATCAGCTTGATTTAATCTTTTGCTAAGATTTTTGAGAAAATTCTTGCGGAGAGATTTCTGAAGTTTTTTTCTTGAAGTTCGGAACCCTGAGTGGTAGTCAGCATGGTTTTATCAAATCATGTACCGAAACAGCACTTTTTAGCTTCATTCAAGCGATTATGGGGGCTTTGGAGTGTGGTGATATTCCAACTGGTTTATTTGTCGACTTCTGGAAAGCCTTCGACTCTGTGGATCATTCGATCTTATTGAGGAAGATCGAGAAGTGTGGTATTCGAAATGAACAACTGAGGCTTGTCAAATCATATCTAGAGAACAGGCCGCAGAGAGTTGCAATGACGGTTGATGGTGTCACTTATCTATCGTCACCAGTGCTGATAAATAGAGGGGTTCCCGTTCCTCAGGGTAGCATTAATGACCTGCCTGAGTGGTTGTCGGCTAAGGGTGTGTCTTCTTTCTTTTATGCTGATGACACGAATAAGCTCCTTATCTCCAACAATGTACCTTCGGTGCCAGATGATATCAATAGAGCAGTGGCTGCTGTAGTGGATTGGTTGTCGTAGAAATCGCCTCTGTATCAATGTGTCCAAAACAGAGTGTGTTGTATACTCAAACCACCAGATCTAAGACAGGTCTTACAATCGATGATAATGTTTCGGAGCATACAATAAGTATTGCTTCCTATTCTAGAACTCTTGGTGTTTATATCGATAGACATCTTAAGTAATGTCAGCATGTTGACTACTCAAAAAATAAATTGAATTCGGTCATTTAAATGCTAATAGTGCTAAAGAAGCAGTTGAATTTTACTGCTCTCAAGACAGTGTACTATGCAAGCGTGCAGTCTTTATTGAGCTACTGTGTCGTTTTGTGGGGGGGTACCTCCGCTGCTGAGTCTCTTTTTACAACACAAAAAAGAGCCATCCGTTTCCGTGTCATGTGTGGAATAGGTTTTCGGGAGTCATGTCGAGGAGTTTTTAAGAGTAAGGGTATCCTTACACTCCCGGCATTGTTTGTTTTCAGATGTCTGTTGTTTATTCGAAAAAAATTTGTGTTTTTTGAAAAGTATCGGAACAACAATAACACGAGGCAGATGTTTCCGTTTTTCTATCCGGTATATCACCTCGCCATGAGTGAGAGTACTACTGCTTAATGGTGCATTAGACTATTTAATTGTCTACCGAAAGAGATTCAAATTTTAGAGTTCAATAGTTTCAGGATAGAAATCTTAAAATTTTAATGATGCAAAACCTTATAATATGAACGAGTTCATCGTGGCTTGTAATGATTGGCTTCCTCGAAGATGTTGAAATATTTTTCTGTGTTCTTTTGAGGTGATTTCCTGGTTATTGACCTGTTTTCTTTTTTGTTGTACATTGTGCAATTAATTATGAAAATAAATTTTTATTATTATTATTATTATTATAATGATACAAACGTTTTAATGACGGCGTCTAGAATTTTAGAAGTGATTGAGATGAAAGGAGTTCACTGATATTTCGAATTGGTGCTTCTTCAACAGAATTGGGTGATTATTTGAATTGACCAGCAGATTTCGACCAGATTTTGGTGTCATTGTATTCATTGAATGTTCCTGAATAATATTAGTGAAACCAACTGGTGGCGGTCTGTCTTAGTTTAGAAAATATGGACCACAAAGTTTCGAAAATGTTTCATCGTCACGTCACTTTTTCTTTATGAAAACACAAATTCACTGCTCCAATTTAGTCCATAAAGCACCCTCGAACATTCAAATAAGTATTCGATTAGTTTCATTTCAGGTAGATTTAATAATTAACGCAGAAACATCTATCATTCTAGAGGTATCACATATCCACAAATTCTAAGGAAATCCCGCCATCCTTCATGGTAAGTTTAGCACCACTGCCGGATGAAACATTCGTGTAACTTTGAGGGTCCATATTTTCTAAACTAAGACAGAAGCCACCTGTTGATTCCGGTATGCGCTCGGCCTTAGGGTTCTTATCTGGTTTTCAGATTCATAGTTTTTATCCATTTTATGAGGGTATAAACAAACGCAGCCTCAGGGAAGATGTGAAAATTCTATCCAATGCCATTTCTCTGCAAAACTGTATATCGAAGCAGTATTTGACTGGCTTTCTACCCACTCTGATGCATTAAACTGAAGGAAACTGTTTACTTTCATAACCATTCAGATAATTTCTTTACGAATTGTGGACATTTTGATGCGACATAAAGAAATTTTTTTGTAATTTCGGTAAAGATTGAACAGAACTGAGAAGTTATCAAATTTATATTACTTATAGCTTATTTCAGCGTAATTCAACCCAGCTAAAAAAATTATTTAGTGAGATGATGATGATAACTTCCCTTGCTCATTATGTTCTTGCTCTTGGCTGGACTGGAAAGAATAACTTTCAACGTTTCAATTTTCGATCGAAAAAAAAATTGCCTTCTGGTGTTACGATCGCAGGGAAATTAAGGTGACATTATCAACTGTTTCAAACGATGTTATCGTCTATATGAAAATGTGAGCTTGGTTTAGGGATATTTTTTGTGTGAAATTTCCCCTTATAAGTGGTAGATATGGTCGGCCATTGGTGGATTAGAGGTAGCGCTCTGGCCTGTGATGCTGGTGGTATCGGGTTCAAATCCCGGCGAGGGCATGGACGTTGTGAAAAGTCTTGGTGGTGGTGTGGCGTCCTCACATCGCAAAGAACTCAAATAAATACTACGGATACTGGGAACATAGCCATAGTTGCTGACCCCATTTGTGTGAGAATTAAAAAAAAAGTGGTAGATACTATTTCATCCAATGTTTTATCCTTATTATTAAAAAATTTTAAATTTTGAGACCAAGTCGATCAGTCTGACAAAAAGACACGAAGATGCATGACTTGATAGGGACTCAGGAAAAATTTGAAGGTCCTTTTTCATCTGTAAGCTTGAGCTAGAGGAATCTGAGTGATGAAGAATCCTGGGCCGAAATCAGTACTATGATTGTCTGACCGACTGAGCAGTCTTCGCCAAACACACTGAACGAGCTGGAGACTTGAAATTATATCTCTACTCCTTGAGTAGAATATCTTGGTTAAAAAGAATAATGGGCCAAATCGATCGAATATTTCTAGAGTTTCGATGAATTTAAATATCATTTTTCGAATACATCAATCCAAAACAGAATTCCGATCTGATCTAAATTTCAAAGCTAGGTGTTCAGTAACAGATCTAGTCTGAAGGTTCTCGAATTATATAATAATATTATGTATATAACAATTGAAATTTTCCGACTGTTTTCAGAACTTGAGTTTTCTGCCTGATAACGATATCCGAATGGAAATTCCAAAAAAGACTACTGCCGAAATTTTAATTATACCTATGAAATGTTGAAAAACTCGATAACAGCCAGAACCTACACCTTCAATACTAGAAAGTTACAAAAAGCGTTTAAGAATTAAAGGAAAACGTTGAATTTATAAATGAATTGAACGAATCTAATAAGTCTCAGGATAGTATTTTCCTAAAAGGAAAGCTCCTGACTTCACCAGCGCAGGAGTTGAAAGAATTAACCAAAGTCGAATTGAAATAAAATTGTTTGGTTTTGAAATATGGTCATGAAGGTTCTTGAGGCTCGTAGAGGTACAAATGTGATTGCTTTAAGATAATCTACTGACATATGCACTGACTTCTTTCAATTTCTTTACATTTTCGGGCACGCCTTTGCTAAACAATTTACAAGTACTCACCTTCCAACCGAATTAATATATTCGTTTATGGTTCTCATTCGAGAATATGTAAATCGATAACCCAGAGAAGAACGTATGTGGAAGTCTATGAATTCTTTTACAACGACCTTGATTGTTTTGATTGAGATTTCCGGCGTAAAGGCCCCGTCATCTTGAGATGGTTGAATTGAATTATTCATTTTGAAGTGTTATTTTGCCCGAAATATTATGTATATCTCTGAAGAAATTTCTTGCACGTGTGAACAATTATGAAGGAATAATATGATAGAAACCACATCTCTCACTCATTTCCTTTTCATTTTTTCGTACTGTTGATCTTCATGAACTTATTTTAAAATAAAAACCATTTAAAGACTCCGTTCCACCCAATTCTCATGTTTACGTAATTTCAGTGACTATACTCATTAATGCCAACGGCGCGGCGTTACACCAGCAGTTCACCTTCAAGGATTTTCAAAATTTTTATTCCATCATTTTGCTCTTGTTTTACTTCGTTTTGCTCACCACACAGGTTATTTTGCACACCTATGTATATTGAGCTATTGACAATTCAAAGTGGTGTTACATTTCACCAGCAGGGAACCTTCAACGGATGTTTCCGATATTGTTGTCATTCGAAAGGTCTCCATTTGCTTCGTTTTGCTCACCAATCTGTTCATTTTGCACACTTATACTTTCGAAGATTTTTGAAAAAATAAATTTTTTTAGTCTCGCCCTAGCGAGTGAGGTATCTGCTCTCGTTTTGATCTTTCCGAAACTGAAATCATTTTTTCTCTACGATCTTTCATTACCAGGATATGGACAAGTCAAAGTGCTCTGCTGGTGTAACGTTACACCAGCAGGGCACCTTCGACTGATCTTGCTTTTATGCGAAATTTTTTTTTGTCCGAATATGTGACGCGTGTTATATTTCAAGGGAAATTGAAGATTTTCTTAGAAATTTCTCAAGAAGAGAATTCGTTTCAGAACAAAATGACTGCTACATATCAAACATTTTGTCATTTGTCATTTATGTACATATGATAAATTGTAAACTCAGTATATACCATAATATATTATATTTCTATGGGTTAGGCGGTCGAATTCTTCGAATTCAATGTCAAAGACAAAGGAGTCCCCAGCCTTCGCACTAGGTAGGGCTAAAAAATTAAAATAGAAATAATGAACTGGAGGTAGTGTAGGATGAAACAAAATTTTTTTTCACGAGCTTTTGAGGGATAATTGTAAAGCTCCCACCGTCCATCATTCGGCTGTGAGCACGATAACTTTCGAAGGTTTTGTCCTAGAGACTTGAGATTCTCAAGGTGAAATGATTTCCAACTGTTGCAGTTAAGTTCATTAACCAGCCAAATCATACAGGTTGTTCCATAAAATATGGTCATTCAAAATTGTTCCTCCATATCTCAGACAAAACGAAGCTAATCGGAAAAAAATTTTGCAGCCACATGCAAGATGTTCATCATGAGCCTCATGCAAAACTTTGTGGTCATGGTGTTAACAGAACCATAGCAAATTCAATTGGAATATTGAAAAGAAGAATCTATATTTCCATAACAAGATATCCGATTCGAGTGAAATTTATTTTGTGAATGAAAATGTCCAAATAGTTGTTCAATGTTTGAGAAGCGACTGAATTGAAAACCCTTCCTTGAACTCGGAATCGCGATTGGCCCTGAGCATAGCCATGCTTTTCTGAGTACCTCGAAAAATTTGTTCAAATCTGTTAATAATTTCATGGAAGAATGTGGAAAACTAATCACACTTATCACAGTGCATTTTGAACAAGACTAAAAAGAATATTTTCGAACTCTTCAATCTGTTATGAATATCTCTAAAATCTGTTGATATTTCGAACAGTTGAAACTACGAAGAAGTTTTTTTTAGCTTTCTAATTTTTTTGAGTTGCGGACTAGAAATTTAAACGCTAATAGGTTTGGTACAGCTACAAGTCTGAATGTTCCTATGAACAGGCGAAATCGGTTGATTATTTCCGGACTTGACTGACTTAAACTACATCTCATTGATTTTTCAATAGAAGCGAAATTACAAATTCGATCAATATCGAACTTGACAGGTATATAGAATTAGAAAAGTGGCACGCATATTTGTGCTGAAATTCATCAGAAACGTTTCATCTAAAGATTTTCAGAAAAAATAAATAATTTGGCCCGAAATGTTCGTCTGGATCTCAAAACTCTCTGTGACAATCTTCTATGACGTTGATACGTAATCAATATGTATAGTCCGTTCACGAAAGTTTGAGCGCATAGTAGGCGATTGTTTATTTATCTGAAGTTGGCAGTACTTGTTGTCATAACGTAAAATAAAGTCAACGTTGCAGCATGTACCCGGCCTCGTCTGACGAGCTTGCGAGTTATCAGAGAACTCTATGCAATATTAACATCATTGCGAATCAATCTGACAAGAATATAAACAATATAACCTAAAATTTCAATATACACAGTGGAATGTGTCAAATTTTCATGGCCAACCGACGGCTCGAACTTTCGTGAACGGACTATAATATATATCATAGATTTCTGTTCTAATCATCATACGATTCAGAAGCAGTGACACTTTCATATACGTAAGGGCCCCCGCAGACTGCAGACTTTTTATCGGCCGATAGTTTGGTCGGCTTCTTAATCAGTATGGAGAGGAATGCATATGCGCACACTACAGCGATTCAGTATCGGCCAGTATCGCACTTTCAGCCCAACCCGACTAAACTATCGGCCGATAAAAAGTCTGCAGTCTGCGGGGGCCCTAAATGAATATTTATATACGAATTTCGACATGGAATGAAATTTTTTTGTATGTTTATTTCGTTCGACTATACGATGTGAAGACACAGGCTTTCGCGTTCATGTTCATTCTGGGAAAACGATAAAGCAAATCATCAATGAATAGAATGAAATCAATCGCTCTCAGGATATTTAAATTGGATTTGTTGTTTATATGATCAAGCGGGCAAAAGCTTCTGACTTCAATTCAGTGCTCTTCAAAATTTTTATTTCAGTATTCACTGGGTCACTGTATTATGTTTGTTCAATCGAGTAATGAAAGAAAAGTTAGTGTTTACCGCCTTAAAGGCACAATGTGAGGCGGTAACATCCAATAGTTTTTAATTACGCACCTTACAACTGATGGGTTGGCCTACATCCATTCAAAACAGATTTACATTCTCATCGACCTGGGGTCATGTATCAAATAAAATAATAATAATACTCCGGATTGTTATGTAAAGTGGCCTACCCACGAAGCAACGTGCTTACTGTACCGGTATTATCATTTCTCGTGATGCTCTGTTAAATTTCAACACCTTTATAATAGCAGCATGGCCGTGAAGAATCATTTCGATTTGTTTTATACAATTCATTTTTGAAGAATATCAAAACAGAAACTGTGTCATAACAGTACCGAAAATATTCACCTCAAATATTTCTTATCAGTTCATGCAAAGAAAAATGTAAATTGGGCACAAGTTGCATTCAAACACTCGAACATAGCAGCACAACGGCAATGAAAAATTTAAGAAAGCCCTGAGCAGGTGTTTTTGAGCGCTCGTTCCTTTTTGGAAAAATGAGGCTATTACCTCAAAATTTTGTATAGGACTTGAGATTGATACTAAATATGTGAATTCAATTCTCAGCACGATTGGAATAACATTCTGGAAATACTTTAAGAATTGAAATATATAAAAAACTGACAATTAAAATGATCAAATTCTATGGTTCTGAGGATGGGATCTCTTGAAATTTTGCGTGAACGTTCAGTATATCAATCTTCATTTACAAAATGAATTCTACTCGAATCGGATATCTTGTTATGGAAAATTTTCAATATTTTGATTGAATTTTCTGTGGTTCGGTTAACACTATGGCCAGATAATTTTTCACGAGGCTTATTACGAGCATCTTGAATGTGTCCGTAAAATTTGATTTTGATTGGTTTTGTTTTGTCTGAGATTTTTCTGAAGAGAAATTTTGAATGGCCATGTATAATGGAACACCCTGTACGATTTGGCTGGTTGACGAACTTAACCGCGAAATTTCTGTACTGAACTAACCCTGAAAATCTTAAGTCTCTAGGACAATCCCTTCGAAAGTTATCGTGCTAACGGCCGACCGGTTGGTCCCACGGACATAATTGGATTTAACCACGGGTTCTTCATCAGTGAGTCGAATCCAATCGTTTGAGATCATTTGGGCAAAACGATGTACCGATGGATTGGAATAATTAGTAGATCTTTAAATTGATGAAATTAAGAATTTACAAGTTTTCTGTGGTAGGTACCTTCACAAACTCACTTTTTGGCATATAAACAAGATGAGCCTATTCTTATTCTCAAATTTCAATTTAATATTCATTGATACAGTAATTTTGTGCTTCCGAAAAATGTTAAAAATCTAATGAAGTTTAAAGAAGTGATAACACCAAACATACCAACATTCAAGAAATCTTCATATCAAATCTATGATCAAGATCATCTGTGCACACGCACATGTAAGTTTAGTTTTTCACAGTTGTTCAAGGTAACTTTGAGATAAATAAAATATCATAGTTTCATGAGGTCAAGTTGAAAAACGAAATGCTTTTAGTTTTACTTTTATTGACTATTTGAAAGCATATAATAAACAAATTTGTCTTATTCTTCATGATACGGTGTGTCCGTAATGAATAATACTATTGTAAGATATTCATTGACCGAATGGTTAATTTTTGAAGGTAAGTACCTACTACAGAAGGATCTGTGAATTCATTAGTTAATTGATAATAGCCCTTTCTTCCTAAAGAGATACAATGATGAGGGGAGACAGCTGTCTATGGATGCTCTGGATGATATAAACTCCTTGTAGATTTTTTATCGATTGATATTATTCTCTACTCTCATATTTGAAATTTTATTTTATTCAGGAATGTTATTGAGTTGTCCAAGTTTGTAAATTGTATGAATAAGGAACCCCATTCATATGCCTAGATTCATATCAAATTTCAACCCCAATCGTAAAACTTCAGAATACATTCGATAGATAAGTATGTATTCGAATAGTATCTACGAGTATAAATCTGAAATCCTACAATCAATTTTCAACAAACGAAGAAAGATGGGTAAATATTCTCTGTTCTCAAATCAACACTGACACATTTCGAGGTTCCTGCTATCGAAACATTAGTCGAAATTAACTTCAACTGCGGATTCTTTACAAGCTGGTTCCACTTTATCGTAGGACACAATTTCAATATAGAATTCGAAAAATCCAAATACCAATTTTGTTGTTTTAATCCACAATTATCTGTTTCAAGTTTCACTAAAATTTCCATTATCTGAAAATATGGAACGATCCGCATTTTCAACTCAGACATAAGATATTTCTTAGTGCATTGTGCTGTAGCAGTTGCCGTTGTACGTAAAATCGATTCAGTATGCAAATCCACCTGCAACTCCAGGCAATAAAAGTGGCTATAATTAGTAAATCTTACGTGTTGGATGTTATTTTCACATTATCGTTTTAATGATGATGTTTGTACTCAGGGAACTGTAATTTGTACTTATGTATTCTGAAGAAATCGAACATTTACCATCGATTACTTGAGAAATCTTCAATGAAAAATTAGACGTTATGTTCATAAACAATCATCTCAATGATATTCGGAGAAGCGGGTTGCTTTCTTGATCCAGTACTGATTAATCCTTATACAGGTATAATTTCTGACGTTTGGTTTGATGTCAGATGACATAAGTATGCTTATTAAATGCATGAGTATTAAATGCAGAAATACAAAGATCGGATAGAAGTTATCTGTTCATTTATGAATGAACATTAAACAACTCGAAAGAACGAATAAGCTTCTTGATGAGTTCAAATTCTATGGGTTACGGAGTTCCAACTCAAAATTAGTGCTAATTCAAATCCGAACTTCAAGACTGCCATCGCTTATCTGTTCTGAAAGCCGAGATTTATTTGATTTTTTGTTGAAATCAAAAGAAAAATTGATTAATCTCAATTTTTTCCAACTCGCTCTTGGCAACAATTGAGTATTTTCAAGTTTTATTTCTGAATATGTATATGTATTCTGAAGTGTGAAGTTAAAAAAACAAACTTGTATTATTTTCGATCTCTAAATTGTAATCGATTCTGGAGTTCATATTAAATCGTAAAATTAATGCTTATACTTACATGGTAAAATTCATGCTTATTCAAAGTGAAAATTCTTTATCAGTTACATTTTCATGGAACTAAGAAAGTTTTTTCCTAGTTATGAGCAAGAGTTATCTCATTTTTCGACTCTGAAGTCGAAATGGAATAGGTAAATATTTGAATTTTGGGGTCCAGCAGATATTGGTGTCATTGTATTCGTTCAAAACTCCTGAACAACATCAGTAAAACACCTAATTGCGGTCCTCAAAGTTCCGAAACTGTTCCATCCTCACATCACTTCTTACGATAAAGAGACAATGAACTGCTCCAATTTAGTGTATAAATCACCTTTGAATTTTTATTTTAGGTTTCTTCAACAATAATGCAAAAACATCGGAATTTTAGAGGTACCCACCCCATATTCACAAATTTCAGAAAGCCCGCTGTTCTTCATGGTAGGTTTGGCACTGTCGTAGATTCTTCCGCTCGAATATGATAATATTTACCGTAGGTTTTTATGAGGTTCAGATTTCAAGAGCAGGTAATGATGATTCTGAGTTGGCACTCAAATTCAATCTTCAAAATACAAAATCAGATACATAATAAACCCACAATTATTGTTACTTGTAACTGTATGCATGTTTTTATTTGACGAATACTCAATACATAGTAGATCGAACAGCAAGTAAAAATCACTTTTCTATCAACATAAGTTTTTATCCAAAAAAAATTAATACAGCTTTTCTGGATCTAAAAATATGGTTTTTTCTTAAACATAGATAAATTGAAAATAGTAATCATGGAAATGAATACAATCTTCAATTTATAGGCTCACAGAACCTTTTCATGCGGACTGGGATGATTTATTCAAGATGTTGTCAATGAGGGAAGAGACAGACCGGTTCGGCCTTATTAGCCTCGTCATGTCCCATATCCCTCAGAGACAACATCCTATTGAAAAACTTCTACATTTAAGGCCGAAACCGGTCTGTCTCTTCCCTCATTGACAACATCTTGAATAAATCATCCCAGTCCGCATGAAGAAGGTTCTGTGAGCCTATGAATTGAAGATTGTATTCATTTCGATGATTACTATTTTCAATTTATCTATGTTTAAAAAATTTGTTAGGTTAGCCTCCTTAAAGGCAAAGAATTTTTTGTTTGTCATTTTTTCTTTATCTTGAAAATATGGTGTCAAATGTATATGCATCAATTTTTGTATAATCATTCTATGAATCGAATTTTTTCGATCAGAAACACAATTTTTTGTAAAAAAGTTGGATTATGAAGTCTCAATAGTTTATTCTCTCATATTTTTTCGAGAAAATGTTCTTCATAGCACTCAGACCAAGTATGTACCGGGTTTTTCACTATAATTTGACCCCCCCCCCCCTTTAACTTTGTTACTAAAGGAGATACGAAAAAAAGTTTCGTATAAAAGTTTCACGAAATCAACTGAGGTTTTTTGATATGACTCCACAAACTGAAATATATACAGGGTGGCCAACATATTGATGGAAACTTCATTTTGCAAATGGAACACCCTGTATATTTTTCCATATTTGGTTAGCTCTTTTTTCCCTGATTTCGAATATGTAACATGTGTTGGTATATCTCTTTTATTCTGAGAACCACAGAGTTTCAAACTGTGACACCCTGTCCTGTATATTCTCCTTTTTTTGATAGGCTATTTCCTCCTGATCTCAAATGTAAATGCGTATATGGATGTGTCTCTTCAATTTTCAAAGTTTCAAAGTTTTGAAATGATGACACCGAATAAAAAAATATGTGAAATACTTACGAAATTCTTCATATCCAAACAATCTACTTAAAAGTATTATTTTTGAATGAATACTTAACAATTACTTAACCAATGAGAAATGATAAACCATGGTAGTAAGTGATAAGAATAACATCAACTAAAGAAATTGCTCAAAATGACCACCTTCATTCAATACACATAGTTCATATAGCTGTCTCAAGTTGTTTAGACTATTTTTGATATTATGGCTCTGATTCAAGTCAGAAAGTAAAGCTTCAAAATTTGTTTCTAATCATTACAATATTATCATTATTCTTTGTGCGTTGATGGGATTAGTTCCGAATTATGGGTTTAATATTGGTTGATTTTATATCATTAATATTATTCTCCGCTTTCAAGCTTTCATTGATTGTCATTATTGCTGAAGTAAATTTTTTCCTTCAGGAACGGCTATAAAAACGTGTCCAACGGTGTTAAATCGGGACTATTTGGTGGCCATAAAATGGGTGCGCCATTACCAATCCAAAAATCAAATTGGCCACTTAAATATTCACGAACTTCCAAAACGCTATGCCAGATGGTTATTGAAATTTGAAACTCTGTGGTGCTCAGAAAAAGAAAGATAGGCCAACATATGTTACATTTTCGAAATTAGGGGAAAAGAGCTAACCAAATGTGGAAAAATATACAGGGTGTTCCATACGAAAAAATGAAGTAGCCATCAATATGTTGGTCACCCTGTATATATTTCAGTTTCTGGACTCATATCAAAAAACCTCAGTTGATTTCGTGAAACTTTTATACGAAACATTTTTTTGTATCTCCTTCAGTAACAAAGTTAAAGGGGGGGTCAAATTATAGTGAAAAACCCGGTACAGAGTGTTCGTCATATACGAATTTCCTACATTTTTATCCCTGTTGGTCTGTTTTTTTGTAACACTAAAGGCACATCGTCCTTTCCTTATATCTTGATCTGGTTGTCCTAGTTCTTTTTTTTCACAACCTCTGCTTTTTTTTAATAATACTAGAAATATTTTGTCCCGAAGCACGAACTTTGAAGTGCGGTTCCTATAAGCGAATAATTAGTCATGTAAGAGTTTTCTTCGTTTTAATCGGATTTCAGGGTTATTACAATGACAAAAACTTTTACGTTCATGCCAGCTGTATTCAAAGAGGCGTAGAAAATTAACCATTGGTCGTCGTCTTTTATTTTGTGCACAGACATAGATGGCGCATAATTCGTCCACAGTGTAACACCGTAGGTGGCACGCGGACTCTAGATCCGCTAACACCTATAACTTCCGGGAAATGATTCCTCAAGAAGGTATGGAAAGGGACCAACCGAACAAACAAGTGGATTCCAAAATACCGAGAATTTAATATCGCTGCGGAGTCTGAGTCCGCGCGCCAGCCCCAGAAGCTCAACACTGGGAATATGTGCAAATTTTTTGTATAAATGTCTCATTCAAGATATTCAAAATAGAAAAAAAAAACTATTATTTTTTACAGTATAAAGAAATCGCCCACCCTCCGATTGATTCTTTGATTTAATAGAGCTGATACCTACATAATATTAGAACCACTTTTAAAAACGGTTCCCAGACCTTAATCCTTAGAAATGTCCTTAATTCACATGAACTGCAATTCCTTACAACCAGTTAATCAGCCTCCTATAACTAGAATGTATTTACCTACGCTGTCTATCTAAGGTGCCCGCCGCGTCCGCATATCGCGTGATTTATTGCTCTCATCTGATTCGGAATGAACAAGTAACGGAATGATTATCGAATTAAACAAACAAGTCAACTGTTAAATTCCTAACTGAACAACGAGATTCGTGTATGTGCAAACCTTGAATCAATCAGCCTTACGAGATGTTCTTCACTCACAATGGGAACAGTCTGAAAATTAAACAGAAGTATGGAAAAACGTGACTCCGTTTCAACAAGCCATTACGACCTCGTATTACTGGGATAAATCAAACATGAAACAGAAATTCTTTAATAATAATCTGCGATAATGTAACGGTGCATTTATCTACGGTATAAATTTTGGGAACACCGATGTGTGGAGTACGATTAGCAACTTACTGGTCTAGGTTAATGAAGGAGATAAAGAGCCAGTTCAACTTCCTGGTTCATCGTTCTGGTGCTTTATATACTGAGTGACACGAATTATAAATACTTGTTGAGGGCGTTCGAAGAATGCGGTGTAATCCGCCTATCGCTCAAAAGGATATTCGATTATAGGAAATTCACTTATTTATGCACTTCATCGAACACTGAAAACTAGAATAACTATTAGAAATTTTCAAAGCTTCATGTATTATTTTCATGAAGATTTTAGAGGATGTTTGGGAAAACGCATATTTTAGTTTAAAGTTTTCAAATAATACCCGCGTTAGTGGTATCAGGGGTCACCTGTATTTTCCCCTTTCCGATTGTACGAAAGGATGGACGCAAACAGAAGGTAAGTCAACATATGGGCAGAAGAATAAAAAACGAAGAAAGAAATCGATCACTATCGTCATCTTCAATGAGTGAATTTACGCACTTAACGCTATTTTCAAACATTTATCTATTGCTTGGACATTTTTCAACGCTATTGTGGTGAAACTACCCTAAAGCGTGCTGGAGGTGCAACAGACTACGCAACAATACACCACGTCGACCCTACAAAAAGGTAGGTCTCTGATACCAGCTCTTTCTCATTTTGCAACAATTAAAATTTATTAAAAATACAGTCCACTTTTCTCTTTGAGCATTATTTACCGAACAGATGATATGAATCTATCAATCACGACCTGTAATTCTATGGAAATATATCGAATATAGATCCATTGTATATCACTTCAAAAAGGCTCAAGCATATTTTTGGTAACCTGAATTTGCGATAGTGAATATAACTGATTTTAGAAAAAAAACTAATGAATTTCGAATTCGATATCTTGAATGAAACATTCATACTAACAATTTGCACATATTGCCAGTGCTAAGTGATAATTAATTCAATTATAAGTTTACAGTTACAAGTAAGAATAATTCGCGTTACCTATATCTGGTTTTGTATTTTGAAGATTGCCATTGAGTTCCAACTCAGAACCATCATTACTCTTGGGAATTGAAATTCAGTTACCAATTTTTGAGAGATTGAGATAATAAAAACATACGGCAAATATTGTCATATTCAAACGAAAGAACAGTTGCCAAACTTACCATGAAGAACGGCGGTCTTATACTTTCACAGTTTACGTCAGTGGAAATTGATATACATTTATGGGCGTTACGTTGCGAAATTCCAAAGGAGTAATATTTTATGAATCAAAAAATAGAAGAAATCTCTTTGTATGGTCGAAAAACAAACGATTGTAAGCCATCATTGAACAGAAGAGCACACTTAGACAGAAATTGAGTTAGAATGTAATTCCTGTGAATAGGACGTAGTAGGTACTTCTAGGAAAAACATATATCGGATATGCTCAAAATGATTCCCATTTTCAGTTTTTTAGTAAAAGCCCAAAGACTGGGAAATTGACAAAGGCAAAGAAATTGAACAGTATAACTTTCCGCTTCAAAGACATCCATACATCGGTATGCTTAACCTTTAATAGATACGTGTATTCTTTTGAAATGAAGGCTAATATAATACAATACATACAACAGAAACCAGAATCCCTAACTGAGGTTAGTGCAAAACGAGGTGCCATACTATTTTTCCATACCAGAGATCAGGGAAAAACTTGAAAAAACATATGAAGACATTTTGGCCCCGTACTCAAAAAAAGAAATTTTTCTCAAGTCATTTGGTTTACGCCATGAGAATGTTTCTCATAAAATTAAGAAGAACGAAAAAGTTGAGTGAAAAATGTGTTTTTCTTCGAATTGGCACTGATAAACAGAAATAATTGAATGAATAATTGAATTCTTTTAAAAATATCTGCAGGCGGAAGCATGGTACATACGGGATGTTTCATTAGTAAATGAACATGCTCCAACCTGAGCTAGAGCTACCCTAAGGGAGTCCGAGAAAACCCATATGTGAAAGATTCGATCAATTTCATAACCAAGATACAGGCTGGTTCATGTATTCACCAAAAATTTCAAATGCTTATAACTTCTGAACGTTCTTCGAACGAGTTCCAGAACATGAAATTTTCAAATTTGTATCTTTCGAAATGACTGAGATGATCGATTGATAAAGACTTAGTGGGACACCCAGTGTAATGCGTTGATTTTTGAAACGTATGATTCATTTGCACAGGTCCATATTTGAAAAATATGGGACTTCATCCATTCTGAGATTCAACACCCTGTATATTAGATTTTGGATCATCCCCTTGAACTTTCTTTGAGCAAAATGACGTGCGGGACAAAGAAATTTACTGAACACTATCGAAAATTTTCTGCCCGTTTCGAATATCTTAATTAAATTTCAAAATTCAGGGTGTTGAATCACAGCTTGGAAGAAGCCTCATATTTTCAAAATACGGACCTGGAATTTTTTGGGAATTCAAATATGAATCGATCGACTTGTGCTAGTGAAACACACATCAACGCACTATACTGCTTGGTTCAAAAGTTATGAGCATATGAAATTTTTGGTGAATACATGAACCACCTTGTATCTTGGTTATGAAATTAATAAGACCTATCATATAATATGGGTTTTTTGGACTCGCCTGTAGGGTATCTTTAACTAAGGTTACCCTCAATTTCATTAACTAATAAAACTCCCTGTATATTTTAATATTTTTAAGATTTATGATATGGGTGCGGTGTAATTGTTGGAATTATTTTGTTTTTTATCGTGCATTAATGTCTATCTTTATTTATTGCATAATTTTTCTTCATTTAGGACTGTATGTCTATTCGATTTGATTTAATTAGTTTTTCGCTACATTTATAGGGAAGATAAATTAATGAAATATTTCATAACTAGTTTTCACCCAACGGTACAATTGCATCTTTCAAGATTAGTTTATACAGATATATTTTTATGTCTCCCATAAAGTAAACTATAATGTGATCGCCAAATTTCATTTGACTTGTTTTGTATTCATTCTTCTTTACTTACGGTTTCTCACACTATTAGAATCGGAAAGGACAACATTTTCAATTGCCAAGTACGTCCGTCACTTTTTTATGAAAATAAAAACACTTTACCATTCCAATCATTGGCAAAAATGCAATTCGCTACTAACAAATATAAAGTTGAAAGTATTCACACAACATTCATTTGAGAGTTTATGCAATTAAACTTCTTTTCTCGCCATTCTACGGTAGAAACAATTTACTTTTTAGCAGGTCATAAAATCGGATGAGGTTTCTATTAAGGATGACAGACTTGGGCATGTTTCCATTTCTGTACTAATTGTTTTTTACGTACCTATCGATTGCAAGTGGCGTATATGGGTTTAAGCTAATTGTTTAGTATAGAAAACGTTTATTTTCTGGAGAAGATTGAACACTCATAAACATTTCATTTCAAAACAAAAATCATAGTTGTGATGATAGGAATGACACTAAATAATTTCGAGGAATGATAATGCTTTTAAAATTCTGATTTAGATAAACTTACATATACTGGACGTATGTGCCATAGTTCACTGGCCTAAAGGACCTACTTGGTGGAGTTTGGGACCGAAAATATTTCAAGGCTGAAGTCAACCCTTTAGAAGATACAGTGTGATTTATTTTTTCTGCCAAAATTGTATTGTCGATAAAATTTGATTGAATTAATATTATTCAATGAAATTTGGCTGGGATGTTCATCAGAATTTCTAACAATCATGAGAAAATGAATAGAAATTGGATGTTTCCATCAGGTTCAAAATGTTCACCATATACTTATATGTGTTCAGCAAGAAGAAACAAGATTGTTTTGAAAACGCTAGGGTAGTTTCTTCAATCTCAATAATCTTCAACAATATCGAAGTTCTGCACACCTGAGCAGAACAGTTTTTTTCGATATATTTAGGAAAATGGAATTTTATCGAATAAACCTAATATGACCATGTCGATTATCATATCACTTACATGGAGGACAATATTTTTCTTTTCTTGAGCGAATATATATAATAATAATAAATAGTGGTATAAACACGTTATGAAATATGTGTCAAATTTGGCGACTGAAACAGAAACGAAATGCCTTTATTGCTTGTCTTAAAAACAATATTCGATTAATGATACTGAAATAGAAAAAAAAGGTACCTAACCAACTTTTGAGAGTGATTTATAGGTATGTAATGTGTCGGTGGTGAAGATCTTTTTTGTAGCTCCACGGAATGAAAAGTTGGACATTTTTGAAGGAAAATGTTCTTATCTTGTACATCTAAAATCTTTCTGGGAGGTCCGGAGCCCCACCCCTCGCTGTGACATTGGAAACTGCTACATTACAGCTCGCCCTACATTTCCAAAGCCCCAATGAACTCCAGTACCTGCAATGACTTCTCCTATACTGGGTGCTTTAAAAAAAATCCCTCTAGTATTAAACATAACTTTTTTGATATTAGATTAATTGAGCAAATTTTCAAGTGAACTTATACATCATTCAGCTTAACACCAACAATATACTCTTGGAAAACTCGATAATGTGTACCGTTTTCGAAATATTTTGATTTGAAAATTACTTTGATGACCTTATAGCTGACCCCCACCCGTTAAGAAGATTGAAGGATTCTCTAGAAATAATTTGAGAAGAGCCCTGAGCAGGAGCTTGTGAGTGCTCGTTCTTTGGTGGAGCAATAAAACTATTACCTCAATATTTTATATGGGATTAAGAGATTGATACCAAATATATAAATGCAGAATCTCAGCACAATAGGAATTATATTCTGGAAATTAAGCAAAAAATGAAATATGTAAAAAATTCTGTGGTTCTGATGATGCGATCCTCTTGAAATTTTGCATGAACATTCAGTATATCAGTCTTGATTCACAATTCACATCATTTCATTTCGATGGGTTTCATTTTGTCTGAGATATTGAATTCGAATTTTGAATGGCCATATTTTATGGAATACCATATATGATTTGGCTTTTTAATGAACTTTACCAAGCCATTTGGGAACTCACCCTGAAAATTTCAAGTCTCTAGGACAATCCCATCGTAAGGTATTTTGCTAATGGCCGGCTGGACGGCCTCACAGACAAAATTGAATTTGACCACGAATTCGTCATCAGGGAGTAGAACCCTATCGTTTGAGACCATTTTCGGCTCAAAATTCGAAAATTACAGAAATTTGGGCGAAACGATATAGCACTCGTTTAAGGAGAACGAGTGCTCAAAAAGGATATATACTTGCGTATTCATGAAAACGGAGGATATTCGAACATCGACTCTGATTAAATTTATTTTATTCAATAACTCTCTTTTTAAATTTTCACTCGTGAATTTTTTCTCAATTCATACATTTATCACTTCATACAAGCACCTGATATTACTTCATCATTTCAAATCGAAATACATATTTCGAAAACTTGAACTTGAAATTTTTTCAATGAATTCTTCGAATCATGTGATAGCGGTTCTAAATCGAACATAAAAACAAAACATTGTATGTGTAGCTTTCAAAACATATCCGTAAAATTTTCATTGCAATGTTGCCAGTAGTTACGGCAAAATCTTAAAAGAGTGTATAGGTATAACTTTTTTGCTTCAACGTCCTCCAATTTTTTTTACTGAACAAACCCCAATTAAACATTTTTCTTTTTTATATACAGGGTCTCTATAAATGATAACAGCGCAGTTGGCGTTGAATTATTCTTTGCCGCTACATAATAAAAAAGGAGGTTCACTCTAACCAATCAGAGCATAGCATGATCACAGAATTCTGTGGTTTGTATAGGAAGCGGCAAAATGAGAATAATTCAAAGCCAACTGCGCTGTTACAATCATTTATAGAGACCTGTATTATTATTAAATATATGCGTTAATTCATATGTCATTCTAGACACTCATCAAAATTATTTTCTGAATCACTTATCTCATAATACCTCGTTTGAAACAAAGTCGATTATGAAGTTTTTTTCGTTATTTCTGAATCCATTTCAAGATGGAGAAATCATAAAATATATAAATTAATAAAAAATATAGAAAACATAACATTGTCTTACCTTTGTAGTTCGAAATCCTGCAGGAAAAACGGGTACGTCATTGGGTTCTACCTAAAAATTGTGGGTAATATTTCCATAGCTTCATCAATCAGTACCAGCAAATATTATAATTTTTCTCCGATATCGTTAGTTTTCCAATTTACGCTTATAACTCGAAAATGTTAGAGAGTGACAAATAATGTCCTTATTCAGCTCCTGTTAGTTTCTCAAGAAAAGAGAATAACTGGGTATGGGTTTCAGAATTCGGTCACCTTCTCCAGTTGAAAAGATGTACCTTGTTCTGAAATATCAAAATTTTGTCCCATCCTGGACATGAAGTGCAGAGGTATATCAGCCCATTGTAAACTTTTAAGAATCTCATACATTCCATCTCAGGAAATATCGATGCTATAATGTTTTTAGGCCTTTCCTCAGGAAATGCATCCTCGAACGTTTCATCCTTATGTGTAGTTTCAGGCTGCTGATTTCCGAAAAATGAACATCAGTACAAAAAATTTTAATGCCATATTTTTTCTGAAAAAATATTCTACAAAGTAGAAAAAATTGACGCTATTTCGCCAATAGTTCCTTTTTGCAGTCGGGCTGTCCAGACTTGTCTAACCTGTTTAAGAAGGAATCAAGTATATTCACATATTTATAGTAGGTACTTACTCGGTCGTCGTTGAATCACCAATATTTTGTAAGTGTAGTGATATTATGCTGGTGTTCATAAAAATAAAATGAAGGAACATTCACAAATGGATGTTTATCAATAAGAATACTGATTACAAAGATTTTATTCTGATGAGGGAGTATAATAATGGTTTCGTAATATTAAAACGGCCGTTGTGAGTTAGAAATACTTAAATACTCGTATGTGTTTGAGGTTCCAAAAAAATCACATCACTACAATTGGCAGGCGATTTGGAAGCATAAATTCCTAGTTTCAATCTGGCTAACTGGCAGAAGCAAGTGGCTGTCTTATTGAGCTGTTCAGAATGGATGCGGATCACGTCCAAATCAACAACATTTTTTCCTACTTCTGAACAATTCGATCATACTGTGATGTGAGATGTAATTTAGTTCATTTATACACAAATCTTAATTTTTGACGAATATCACCTTACGAATGTATATAATAAATAATTATCATTTATGTGTTTGATGTTTTTGACTTTACATTAATTCACCTACTTCCATGTCAATTTCTTCACTATTTCTTCACTACCTGTCAGGGTGAAATGTTTTTTTTTGTGTTTGAATAATGGTTGTGCACACCAAATATATTAAATAATCAAAACAGTTTTTTTGTTTCTGAATTTGTTGCTGAAGAACAAACTTTCATTTTTAATCTCCATGTTTCTTTCATTTAACTATGCTTATTGAGTTCAATCTATTTTCGGTGCGATAAATATCCAATTCAAAATTTCAACACTCAATTTGGTGTAGAAATCTTCCATAGTTATTGGTGTTAAAATTTAACAGTTAAATCCACCTTTGAAGAGGAGTTTTACTCTATCTGGCGTCAAAAATGATTCTTGTTTGGTGAAACTGAACATCATCTGGTGAAGAAATAACACCACGGGGTGCTTTTTATACGACGCAAAAAAGAATATTTGACACCATCCGGAAGTCCAATTGATACCATAGGTAAACAAATAGGTATCAACAACTGCCGGTGTAGATTAGATTAGATAGTGGTCGATCGGCACGTTGATTACCCTTCTGCACTGCGACCAATAAGGTCTTTTGTGCGTTACCATACTAAAACTACGTTTTTCCAAGGAATATAACCTCCTTAGCAAAGTTGGTTACTTCCTTAGGAGACTTCGCTCCTATGTCGGCTGGCGTTAATAACGCGCCACCTAGTAGAGTAAGTCTGGTTTGCGCCAGCGCAGTGCATTGGCATAGTATGTGCTCGGTTGTTTCAGTGGCCGATTCACATAAACTACAAATGTCGGAGTTTTCTTTACCGATCTTGTGTAGGTGATATCTCACGGGACAATGCCCCGTGAGAAGGCCGATTAGCAGCCTTAACTCGTTTTTTGACAACGATAGAGCTTGTTGAGCTTTCTCTTTGGAAGGTTCGATTAGTCTCTTTGCTTGTCTTTGACCGGATGTGTTTATCCAGTAAGAGTGTTTCTCCCTTTTTTCCCAAACGCCGACCTCTGCCCTAATCAGTGTAGGTGATACCCAACAGGAGGGCACGGGCCCGGTGAAGGGTGGTTTGCTCCTCTTTTTGCAAGGGCATCAGCTCTCTCATTTCCCTCAATGTTCTGGTGGGCAGGTACCCAAGCTAAAACTAGCCTGTTGTACTCCGCCAGTGTTTTGAGGGACTGTTTGCAGTTCCAAATGGTCCTTGATCTACAATCAACGGCCATAAGCTGCCTCAGTGCCATCTGACTATCAGAGGCAATACAATTCTGGCTCCCTTGTACTGTCTGGACAGACAGACTTGGGCGCATCTTTCTATGGCCAGAATTTCAGTTTGAAGCGTTGTTATTGGCTTTCCCAAAGGCACCGATTCCCTGTATTTTGACCGTATATGCCTATGCCTGCTCCTCGTTCCCTTAGGGACCCATCTGTGTACCAGATGAGATGATTTTTACGAAGTCGAGACGAACCTCCCACATTTTCTTGGCGAGCACCTATGATCACTTCGTAGTTGGCGTCAAGGTCATACTCGATTGCCATGGAATCCCTCGGTAGTAAAGGGAGTTCACCACCGAGTGATTTTAAAATATTTCCGTATCCCTTGCCAGGCACTATTTGATCCATTCTTAGGGCACTCATGAGACCTTCTTTCTGAACATAAATGTGCATCGGGGTGAGATCCAGTATTACCTCTACTGCAGCTGTAGGAGTTGTATACGCAGCTCCTGTAATGCTTAGACAAGCCAGTCTTTAAAGCTTATTCAGCCTCTGCTGGCTGCCGGTGTAAGATATGTACACAATCATAGTGTCAATTGAACACTGCGCCTATGGTGTTGACTTGACACAAAAATTGTGTGTATGGATATAGGTCGGGTGTTATTTCTGTGTTAAAAATCCCGTAGATTTTTAACTGTGTACAGGGTGGGCATATTTCGATGTTTTAGCACTACAATTTTTAAACCAGAATAGATAGACAAAATCTGATACCTACTTCTCGATCTCTTTCTCTGACAAACTAACTCATTTTTGGCTACCTTCTTTTGTTTTCGACTTACAAGCGAAAATTGGAAAAGTGGCGATATCGAGAAAAATTCATATCTCTGCTAATACTGATGATAGAGCTCTGAAATTAAAATATTACACAGGCACTTTTTTACGTTAAATCCAGTGGGGTGCTCATATTTTTTGCACCATTTTGAATTACGAAACTATGACCCAAAGTTATGTTTTTTTATGGGAACACTAGGTTTTTGTGCCATTTTCTGAAAGCAAAATTTTTTCTGATTTCAAAAATATATAATATTGTATGGTTTGTATCAATATGAGTATAGAAAATGGTCAAAAACCTATTATCCGAGTCTCAATATTTTCTATTGTTTCAACTGTTGATGAGCACAGAAAAATGGAGCTTGTAACAAGAGCAAGAGCAGTCTCATTCCGTCAATTTCATTATTTCTATGCTTTCAACTAATTTCTACAAAATTCGAACATGAATATTATGTTATATATTTCATAAGCTCTAATATCTCAAAATGGATTACGAAATAACGAAAAGATCCACATGATCCTCCGTTTCAATCGATACACTTACATTAGTTATAATGAGTTGGATGCAGGAGAATAAATACGCAGTGCCAGTCTATTTCAAATCCCATATGAAATAACGCATATAGATATGATTAAACTGAATTGAATTGCATCTAATGTAACATTCGAGCATGTTGAGTTTTTCATTACTTCCATAATTCTTTTCAAAATGAAAAAATATATACGTTTTTCGAAACAATGATAGCGCTGATTCAAATACAAACTTTAGAATGATTTGACAGTCAAAAGCTCGAATTTTTATGACACAGCAGTCCATTATTTTTCGATCTTGGAAAAGACTACTGGAAAGGGATTGTGGTAATTATAGGATGCTAAATTAAGCTTTCAGAAAATGGCATGACAATCTAGTGTTCCCATTTGAAAAAACCTAACTTTGGGTCATAGCTTCGTAATTAGAAATGGTGCAAAAAAATATGAGCAAGCCACTGGATTCTGCGTAAAAAAGTGCCTGTATAATGTTTCAATTTCAGAGCTCTATCATCAGTATCAGCGGAGATATGAATTTTTTTCTATATCACCACTTCTCCAATTTTCGCTTATAACTCGAAAACAAAAGTAGGTCGCCAAAAATGAATGCTACTCTTGTTAGTTTCTCAGCAAAATAGATCGAAAAGTGAGTATCAAATTTTGTTTACCTCTTCTGGTTTAAAAGTTGTAGTGCTTACACTCTAAGAAATTTTGGAACACCAGCTAACACCCGCTGACACCGGTCGTATTTCCTCAGAGGTCCTGATATTTTGGTGTTATTTCGCACTTTCTAAAATAACACCGACGTTCAATAACTTTCTGGTGTATTTCATAATTGCACTTGTTTGGTGTTAAATCACACTAGAGCGGTGTGATCTCAATTGATCATCCAGTGTGTTTTGACACTGACTCAGTTGTTTTCCACAAGTTATTAGTGTGAAATACGATACGAGTTGGATCGGTTTCGGTGTGAATTCGCACCGTTTCAGTGTTAATTTGCACTAGCTTAGTGAGGTTGCAATAACCTGTTCGGTGTTATTTAGCACTGACTTAGTTCAATGTTATACCTTCCCTTGAGAAGAGAAATGAGAAATTATTATCTGAATCTAAAAAATTCAATTCAGCAATTTAAATATTAGATATTTGCTAAACAGGTTTCTTAGAAGCTAAAAGAATGCAGATCATGAACAAAAAATTATTAATTATTTTTAAGCTAGGAACTTACTTGCTATGTTAATTTTTCGTTTAATATTTATGTTCTGTAGTTGTTATTCCTGAAAAGTCTTTTAGTGTATTCGTTTACCATGCAGGTTTTTTAAACAATTCAATTCATTTGAATTTATTCACAATGGAAGATTACAACAATATTTGTTGCCAAATAAAAAAACATTTTCCTGTTGATCACAATTATTTTCTTTACACTGATAAATACATAATGAACAAATATAGATATGTATCTTTTGATAGACCAACTGAGAGGTTGACAGCAGAGGTATCATCCAGTATCACCCTAAGGAAAGGTTCTTTAACTAGCTTGGATAAAAGAAAAGATCACATATAAGCACTTATAAATATAAATGGATATGAATTTGTACATTTTATCTTTCAGTGGATTGAACTTTTCTCACATATGCATTGAAATGATTCACCAATATCTATTTCCATCAATCGAAAATATATGAGTTAATAATCTCAAAAGAAGTCACAATAAATATTTCCACCGTATAACCTAATACGGTATATTATACAGTAGGAAAGTTTCAACGCTTGTGAAAACTGAAGGAAGTTACCTGAATCAGTTCAAGTTCAAATTCGTAGTACCTACTTTCAAACAGTATTGATTTTGTCCTCGAATCATCATATCAGCCAAAATGAACTTTTCTCTGTTTCCAAAACAAATTTTCACGCATTTCACTTTCTTCACCTCCATCAATTTGACACTATCGTTTCATCATCACAAAGGCACATACAAGAAACCATTCGCAAGTCCTGTTTTGACTATGCTGAGGATTCTTTGTAGAGCCGCCAAGAATTGGAACTATTGCTATTCACATTGTTGCCAAAGTTATTCGATTGGAATAATCAGTTCATCAGACCCCATGGTTCTAATTGTGTGACCGCTCATAATTTGGCAATATTTGGCAACCGTGTAAAAATACTGAAGACAAACTAAAGTAAACGTATGGGTATTTCATATTTTTGGTGCGAATTTTGATTCAGTTGGTGTGAATTTTGAAACTTGATTTGGCCGACAAACACTTCTAGGTGTTCTTCTTGTTTCTAGAAGCTTCAGAAGTAACACCTGATCATTTCTGTGAAATTATTATTTGAAACTTGGAAGATGGAGTGTATATTTTCACCCAAGAGATGATTTTCTGATTTATGGAGCAATTTATTTGTTAGATTGGTGTTATAGCTTGATACACACAGTGTGTTTTCAAATATTTCTCTATTTATTCTTGATTTTGTTTCTGTTTGTGATAATGTGTTTCATGAGTTACACCATTTTCTCATAATTTCGATAAAAATGATAAAATTGTGACATTAAAAGGGAAAAATATGCTTGATAGTTCAGTATTAGCATTCACACTGGGATTTTTTTTAGAGTGTAAGCATCGAAATATGTCCACCCGGTACATTCTCCTGCAATCCAATAACAGATAGGTAACGAAGTTTTTACGTTCAATTTGAAATGATTCAATCAGCAGAAAATTCCTGAAGGAGATTAATATCAATTTATTCTTGAAGCGATGATGTGCACATGCATAAATCAGTTTACTTTCTGCCTTTTCACTCACATAGGAAGCGCATGAAACCTGACTTGGTTTTGATAAACTCGTTCCCCGCTTGACGCCTCATTGAGATCTCCAGTTGTTTCGCTTTTGCAATTATTGGTTTCATCACCACCAAGACTGGGCAAAAAAAGCAAATATATTGGCAAGTCGAACGTTGTTCGTTACACAAGGAACTGATATCAGGATGGTCAATCTTGATCTCTCGAGTATGTATAATTACAGGAAATTTGTTTTCAATTTCGAGTAAATAAATTTCTTAATTGCTTGACCACTTTATTGCGTTTGTTGGCATGATGATTTCCTAACCAGTTGATGCTATAGTCGTAAAACAGTAAGACGCTGCGAAGAGCTATGAATTAAGTAATGGGATCTGAGTCATTCGATATACATATTTCCTTCGGAGATCTCAAAACATTCAAATGATAGTGTGTACCAACACATAAGACATAAATAACATAGGATTAGTTGGATTTTCGTCCATGATTGAAATTTAATAATAAAAACTTATCAGGAATTTGGACAGTGTTTTTTATTTTCTCAAGTGTTCAATTTGCCAACGTATCGGAGGCGAATTCCTTGAGAAGGAGAAGAAAAAGATCTGACAGTTTGTGTGGTTTTGTGATTGTGATATTTGACGTTTGAACTTTGAAGTTTCCAACTTTTTATCTATGTTCTGATTTCTGATTTAATTTTCTGACGACGCTAGGGAGATTATATAAAAGATTTCTTAAAAGTGGTCAATTCAAGTATTATGAAACTTTGTGACTATACAATATTTTCTCGAACAACTTAGTATTCTTGAGGTAATATCGGAAACTTTGTCTTTGTGATTGTTTTGTTAAATGTCCTTTCGTTTTTTAGCCCTGAAGAAGGAGGAATTCGCCTCCGAAACGTTGGCAAATTGAACACTTGACAAAATAAAAAACACTGTCCAAATTCCTGATAAGTTTTTATTATTAAATAACATAGGATTGTTTTTATACTCTTAAGTATTATGAATTATTTCTAGCTATTCGGCCAAAATGTATGAAGCTTCGTTGCACGCTCAAAAGGTTATGAATAATTCGGGGAAATAAACTGTTTTTTCGACCTTAAACACTATAACTTACAAACGTAATTAAATAGCGCCATTTTTCATATCAGATTTCGATAATTTCGTCAATTGAGTTATTGACTTTAACGTATAAGTTAGGGGATTACTTCCACTGTGAATTGGCTATTTTCATATTCAGCTGACCAATCTTTCCGAATAAATAATGCTAGGTGTCCATTATTGAATCTCAGACGTGGCAACGAAAAAAAATTAAATTGGTGACTTTTCAAATAGTAAGCATTCAGGCAAAGTATATCCAATTAGGTACTTATGATTCTGAAAGTCCTCAAATATATGAATTCGTATAATCACTTACATCTTATGAAAATGATCGCTATTGAATTTTCCAGAATGAAGTTGGCCGCTTAGACTGAAAAAAATGATGATGTTGTGGAAAATGGTTTGTGAGTGAGAGGTTATTGTTGTTATCGTTTTTAATCGAAGAAGCAAGAAATGGAACAAGTTTATGTCGTAATCCTGAATGAGTAAAGAACTTACAGAAAGTCTCTTATATTTCACGACAACTGAAGTAATCGAATACCACCTTGTTTTGGAACTGGTTCAGGTTAACTATTGTTTTTCAGTTCGCCCTTTACTTTTGAGAATATTGGTAGAACTTGACACTGCTGTATCGAGTACTATATTGCGTATAATTTTACATATGATCGCACAGAAATTATATCGAATAACTCAAGAATAGACATTGGCATGCAACAACATAATTTCTCATTGACTAATGAAATGAGAAAACATTCAAAATAATATTACATAAATGATTTCCTGATAAAGGGGTATACAATGTATAAATAGAAAGAAACTTCTGTTTTATGTATGAATTTTTGATGCTTAACTGTTTCGAAATTGCAATAAAAAACCGACTTGAAAACAGGAAACTTACTGATTAAAACGTTTGTTCAAGATAGAACAGAGAAGGTTTAATTTATAGATGAGCAGAACGACACAACAAGTTCTTCATGTCTAGTGATTGAAATCAGTCAGTCAGTGATTTAGTAATGAAAAAATTTGAGAAAAGCCCTAAGCAGAAGTTTTTGAGCGCTCGTTCGTTAGTGGAGCAATAAGACCTCAGAATTTTATATGGAATTTGAGATTGATACCAAATATATGAATGCAATCGGAATTATTATCTGGAAATTATTAAAAAATTTAAATATATAGATGATGAATATTCACGAAAATTGAGTTCTATGGTTCTGATGATGCGATTATCATAAAATTTTGTATGAAAATTCAGTATTGATTCACAAAATAAACACTTGAATCGATCATCCTGTTATGGAAATGTAGGTATTCTCCTTTTCAATGTTCCAACTGAATCTTCTATGGCTCTGTTGACACTATGGACACAACATTCTGTATGAAGATTTAGTGAAGCAGTTTTCATTCACAAAAAATTCACTTGAATCGGATATCCTGTTATAGAAATATAAAGCTTCTTCTTTTCAATATTCCAATATATGAATATCTTCATTTATAAAATAAATTTCATCCGAATCGGATATTTTTTATGGAAATGTGAAGTTTTTTTCTCAATATTCCAATTGGATTATCTGTGGTTCTGTTAACACTATGGATACAAAATTTTGCATGGAGCTTATTATGACCATCTTGCATATCACCGCAACATTTCATTTCGATGGGTTTTGTTTTGTCTGAGATATTGAGGAACAAAAATTTTGAATGCGCCATATTTTATGGAACACCCTGTACGATTTGGGTGGTAAACGAACTTAACCGAACTCACCCTAAAAATTTCAAGTCTCTAGGACAATCCCTTCGGAAGAATGGACTTCGACCGCTCAAAATTCGAAAATTACAGACATTTGGACAAAACGATATAGCCCTCGTTCAGTACAACGAGCGCTCAAAAATTAAGTATAAAGTATAATTATTATACTGCCACAGGCAGTTAACTTCAAAATCGTATAACCCCATCCTAAAGGGATTTCAGAGTTCTCTCTGTACTGATGACGGCCCAAAGCCAGAAACAGCTGTCTGCAGATTCTCTGGCTGACATAATCTCTACGTTGATTCTTTGGACGATGTGATGCATGTACAGCTCCGCAGTATGAGTTTATAACCATAATACCTACGCATATTATTCGTATAATTATGGCTGCTCAGTCATTCTTAGCAGTTGCCACGAAATCTTCCTCATTTATATTTTTACGAAGTACAAACAGTTCTAACAATGTAGGAACCATTTTCTAAGATATAACTAGGTGTAGAGAAGGTATTGTTTTACTTCACGACTCCACTTTCGAACAAAGCTAAGGTGTATTTGAAATCATTTAATCGCAAATATATTGAACATTTTATAAGTTAAATTATTATTATTATTAAATTTGAGTATTTAACCATTCAAATAGTGTCAACCTACCGTATCGCTTAACCAAGTATTGTATTGAAACGAATCACACTTATATCAAAAAATTATTCTTTGTGTCAAATACAAAATAATATATTTATATTATTTATTTATAGAGTGTGCGTCAAAATTATGGAACGAATTCATTTTATCAGAAGAAAAATATTTGGCAACAATATCCTGTTTTCGTTTCACTTTTACCAAATATTGAAGCGTTTTCGAAGAATTTTTGTTGCGCTCTGTGCCATCCCCACCAACCCAGTAAATTCTTTGAATACGGAAAGTGTGTCATGTGATACTTTTTTGGCAAGGCCTTTGTATCTTCTTCACAGGCGTACAGAAATTTTCGGGATTTTTTTTAATTAGTTAGTTCAAAGTGGTTTTCAGTATGGCTCATTTACTTCAGGAGAATTTTGTCGCCGAATAAAAGTCGACCATTACAGTTTTGTTCATGCACAACTTTCAACCCCTTTCAACCCTCTCACGGGGTAAATGAAAAAGGTAGACTCGGAATTTGAGGAGAAATAAGTGAACTCTTTTTTCTCTGCCAAGCTGCAAGCTGAAGATGCAATAAAGAAAATTGCTAAAGCTTTGTTGAAAAAATAGAGTATTCTTATTTTTCCTTAAATTCCGAGTCTCACACCCTTAACCAAAATTTTTGTATAGGTAATGATATATTATCTTTTTTGAAAGGGTCTCGACCTGGTTTAGTAAAGAAGAACTCTTTTTTCTCTTGCCAAGCTTTCGGAATATTTTATTCCATCCTCAGGGCTACTACAAAGGTTTTTACTGTCAATTTTATAAACTGGATTTCTATAAAAATTCGTAGACGATCCCATTATGGCACTACCAGAATCAGAAGTTGAGAACATATTGGAAATGTTTAATAATTATGATCCACACTCGAAATTCACAATTGGAAGGAAGATGAAAACATATCTGTTGCATCATTCTTGGACACAAAATTACAAAGGGTGGAAAATAAAATTTATTTAAGTTGGTACAGGAAACCCCCAGCCCCAAACAAACTGATAAATTACCAATCAGACCATTCAATGGCAATGAAACTGAACATCATTAGAGAAATGAACATGAGAATAACAAGAATTTGTCAACTAACATTTATCGAAAATTCCAAACTAAAACTAAAAAAGATCCCATCAAGATTAATATCACAAATATTGTTTACGACACAGATAAATACAGCTACCCCACCAGAAATAACTTCAGAAGTTTTAACAACAGATGAAATTGGAAGTATAGCTAACATCAGGAATCTTTCTGATAAAATTATCAACTGCTTTGAATGAGAGTTCAAAAAGCCAAGTACAAGAGAAAGTTTAGTGTCGACAAATTGACAGTTTCATATGCTAAATGATAACTTGGAGAAAATTTGTAGTGAATGCGTGATTGTAGAAAACATAATATAAGCTGCTTTCATATTTAAAATACCACACAATAGGTTTTTTAAAAACCTCAAGTTCTGTAAGTATGTGTTGTTTTTGCTTGAGTTTATAAAATTAACTGTGAAAACCTTTGTAATATGCCTGAGGATGAAATAAAATATTCCGAAAGCTTGGCAAGAAGAAAAATAGTTCTTCTTTACTAAACCAGGTCCTTATAGAGAAGACAATGAATATAAGAAATGGTAATAATATATTTAAATATAAAATTTGTAGTTAACCTATTATTTTTTTATTAGTTATTGTAACAGCGCAGTTGGCATTGGATTATTCTTTGCCGCTACAAAATAAGGGTATCAAACTTTTTTACATCAGAGAACATAAAGCTATTACACTGTTATGCAAGTGAGGCCATAGAAATATACTATATAATAATGTATTTCTATGTGTTAGGCTATCGAATTCTGTGATTGGAATGATCAATGTCAAAGATAGATAGAGATAGAATGAGTTCCCGGATGAGTGAACGAGTGGTATATACCATTTTCGTTTGGTTCCTTGGTCATTTATAAAAGGTTTCATACATAAGTGCTTGCTGATTGTTCAAGCCGGTTCTGCCATTCGAGAGAAGAGTTTTTCGTGAACAATTAAGACCAAATTGAATCATGTTGGCAGCCATATCTCGAATATAAATTTGTTCGGAATGAGGAGCGAAGTGCTTTCTACAATATTTCAATCCAAATCCATGTAACAGCTTGTTGATATGAATTCCACTACATGAGAATTTTGGACAGTGAAGTTAAAAAACATAAATGGATAATATTTCGTTTCGTAATGATGTGCTGACGCAACACTATACTCGTGTTAACTCACTTACATTCAGGGTATATTTCATTATACAGGGTGTTTGGTAGCTGGGTGCAAACCTTTAGGGGGGTGATACACTAGCCCATGTAGAACATATTCATAAAAACATTTTTATTTTCTAACGCGTTTTTGATTTTTAAGGGAACTTTTACGATTTTTAGTACAAAAACCCAAAATTGGTCAATTAAATGCTAATAACTTCTAATCTTAACAGAAATGTCCGGTTTTTTTCATTTATTTTAGTAGTCTTATGTGTCCCCAATCGTACTAAAGTAGTTTGAAGCACCATTGTATCCAAAAAAGTTATGTACAGAGCATTTAAACTTCACAAAAAAAGAAAGAAAATAAAAAATCTGACCTTTGATGCCAATTAAAAAAATAAATAAAATACATACAGGTGTTCAGACACTTTTAAAAACATGCGTAGTTATTGCTCTTTCGCTTAAGGTATCGTTTATCTAGCTAGTCCTAAACTTTTTTATTTGGGTACCTGAACCAGTTAAAGGTCGTAAATATGGAATTTTTTGGAATTAAAGAAAAAAATGTTTTGTACTGTAAAAATTTATTGTTGGTGTTCGAAATGTCCTCCACCATTGCGTATACACTTTCTACAACGATTTCGTACTTCAGTTGTGGTTACTTTCATTTGCATTTCCTGTTTCATAATTTCAAACGCTGCCTCTATTCGCTGAAGTAATTCTTCTCTCGTGGTGATTTCTGTTCTGTTTACGAGTTCTTCCGCCCGACCCCACACAAAAAAATCCAACGGAGTCAGGTCGGGCGATCTGGCAGGCCAGGGGATGGGTCCGTCTCTCCCGATCCAGTTGCCAAGAAAACAGCGGTTCAGGTGTTCGCGGACGCTTACAGCCCAATGTGCTGGGCATCCATCTTGCTGAAATGTGATCGGCCTGTCCATGTCCAATATTGGCACTTCGGCATCATAGAGTAACATTGGCTAGTCGTTTATCATGAATTCGAGATAATTTTGTCCATTCAAATTGTCAGGCACATTGGGCTGTAAGCGTCCGCGAACACCTGAACCGCTGTTTTCCTGGCAACTGGATCGGGAGAGACGGACCCATCCCCTGGCCTGCCAGATCGCCCGACCTGACTCCGTTGGATTTTTTTGTGTGGGGTCGGGCGAAAGAACTCGTATACAAAACAGAAATCACCACGAGAGAAGAATTACTTCAGCGAATAGAGGCAGCGTTTGAAATTATGAAACAGGAAATGCAAATGAAAGTAACCACAACTGAAGTACGAAATCGTTGTAGAAAGTGTATACGCAATGGTGGAGGACATTTTGAACACCAACAATAAATTTTTACAGTACAAAACATTTTTTTCTTTAATTCCAAAAAATTCCATATTTACGACCTTTAACTGGTTCAGATACCCTAATTAAAAAAGTTTAGGACTTAGCTAGATAAACGATACCTCAAACGAAGAGCAATAAATACGCATGTTTTTAAAAGTGTCTGAACACCTGTATGTATTTTATTTTTTTTTAATTGGCATCAAAGGTCAGATTTTTATTTTCTTCCTTTTTTTGTAAAGTTTTAAATGCTCTGTACATAACTTTTTGGATACAATGGTGCTTCAAACTACTTTAGTACGATGGGGACACATAAGACTACTAAAATAAATGAAAAAACCGGAATTTTCTGTTAAGATTACAGAAGTTATTAGCATTTAATTGACAATTTGGGTTTTGTCACAAAAATCGTAAAAGTTCCCTTAAAAATCAAACACGAGCTAGAAAATAAAATGAAGCCAAAAGAAACATTTTTTTCCCATACCATTTTTTCCGATACGGCTTGGTTCGTAAGATACAGACTGTTGAAAATCCATAAAAAAATTAATTTTCGATCATATCTCGCGAACGATCTCATCGAATGAGATGATTTTTGGAATATAGTTTTTTATTGATACGATGAATGTTCCTGCATTACAAAATTTCATCCACATCCTCCTGTTTCTTTAATATGACTATAACATTTCATAAAAATACCAGAAATTCAAAGAATCCAACTTTTAAAAATAATTTGAATGCTATTCAACGAATTTTTGACCATTTTGGAAAGTAAAAGTATTCCTTATTTTTTTTCGTATGATGCGTCGTTTTCGAGTAATCTGAAATTCAAAAATAAAAAATATCTGTGAAATTCCGAGTATTGGGTACTTTGGCTGAATGCAACTCTGTTCAAAAAATTCACAGAATTCAATTTTCCCGCGTTGCCACGTCTAAAAGTTGAGAATGGAATCCTAGCATTTTTTATTTGGAATGAGTTGTGAGCGGAATAGCCGACTTTGGCCAATTCACAATAATGGACGTAACCGTAAGAATCCCGCAACTCGTGCGTAAAAATCAAAGAGGAAACTACAAAATTCATACCAAAATCTTCACAATAGGTTCAACTTTGCTTTTGACTCCCATAAGTCGAATGCATTTCTATTCTTATTCCTTATGATTTCTGTTGTTTAATCCTTACATTTTATGTATAAGTAAATTCACGGTTAAGTTATGTCCATTGTAAATTGGCTATTAGTTCGAAAGTGGAGTAATATGAATAAGCTCACCTCAACTTCTACAATTTAAATACTCCTAATGTTCAAGCAAATTTCCACACCACTATCGAAGTATTGCTTTAGGCGCGTTACATTTTTTTTGTCCTAGTGGGTTGTTCGCCAGGAGCCCTACTTTCCCACATTCAACCACTTATAGTAAGTGCTCGAAATGTCCGCCGTCTGCATCCAAACAGGCACGAGCTCTCCTTACAATGGAATGTCTCACTCTCTCAAGGAGATCTGGATGGTCCTGTATGTGACGAGCCGCACTTGCCACACGCGATCTTAGATCGTCCACATTATCAACCGCACTGCTGTATACCAGTTGTTTCATAAAACCCCACAGAAAAAAATCACATGGATTCAAGTCTGGTGATCTTGCAGGCCATGATACTGGGCCGTACCGCCCTATCCATCTTCCACTGAAATTCTCATTGAGCCATTCTGTCACTGCTCTAGAACTATGGGGAGGAGCGCCATCTTGTTGTAACCACAAATTTTGCCTAACGAGAAGTGGCACGTCCTCCAATAAGTCGTCCAGATCATTTTGCAGGAAATGCAGGTACTCAGCAGCCGTCAACCTCCTCGATAATTTCTGTGGTCCTACCAGTTGGTTGTCTACAATGCCTGCCCACATATTAACACCGAATCGATGTTGGTGGTCGATTTCTCTTGTTGCCTTAGGGTTTTCTACAGCCCAGATATGAGTGTTGTGGCTGTTAAAAATGCCTTCTCTCGCGAATCCTGCTTCATCGGTGAACAGAACATACCTCAAGAAATCACTATTCTCAAAATGCTTTCGCAAAAGCCATTGAGAAATTGAATTCTTTTTGGTAGGTCTGCTGGCAATAAAGCCTGTACTTTTTGGACGTGGTAGGGGTACAAACCGTGGTCCCTCAAGCTGCGATCTACTGTAGATTGCGATACGTCGTATCGCAATGCTAGACGTCGCGTACTTGTATCGGGATGTTGTTGGACTTCGTCTAAAATATGGTCCACTGTCGCATCCATCGCCCTAGATCGAGCCCTGCCATTATCCAACAAGTTGGAAGAAAGCGTTCCATGGTCACGCAATCTTTGTACGATCCGAACAAAAGTTCCTGCATTTGGGATCCTTCTATTTGGAAACTGTCTTCCATAGGCTTCTTTAGCTCTTGTTGCTATTTTTCCGTTCGTAAAATAGCATTCTAGCATATCGACCATTTCCTGGTTAGAATACATCGTGCTCATTAAACTTAGTTAATCCAATAATTCAATTGAAAATCATGTTACCATGAAATATGAATTTCGAATTTCAATTGTTTTCTAATCATTCTATGCGCATGACCGACCAACATAGAAGATTCGCGAATAATCAGTTTTTAAACCTTCAAATTTATAATTATTTGTACGATTTTCATTTTATTATGCCTTATAATATAAAACATAATAAGAAGTATCATCTGAAATGTAGAGTTTCGGATAACAAATCATTAACCGAATTTTGACCGTCAATATTCTATGACTGAACATAGTTCTTAGCTTCTCCTTCACCATTTTCTAGGTTAACTGTTACGTTAGCGTTCCAGTAGCATTGAAATATTAAAAATGTTTTATTAAAATCATCAGAGAATACTGAAAATGGTTTTCACGGATCTGCAAAAGGCTTTCATAATTGAATCGTACTTCAAAAATGGGGAGAGAATAAAAGGCGAATGGAAATATTCTGTCGATAAATATCTAAGCGACTTCAGGATCGAGTATCCTAATGTTGCTCGGGATTATCAAAATTTCAGAAGCACTGTTTCGCGATGTGTTAGCATTTTCCGTGAAACAGTTAGTGCTCAAAGAAAAAAAGGAAGTGGACTACCAAAGAAGAGAACCCCAGAACTAATCAGCAATACTGAAAACGTCATGACAGAAACCCCACGAACCTCCATTCGAGTTTTATCTCAACAGGCTGGAGCTTCCGTTGGTACATGTCACACGATTTTGAAAGAAGACAACAATTTATTTCCTTATAGATTAACGTGCTTTCAAAAAATTGAAGAAGTTGATTACCCTCGTAGGATGGCTTTCTGCCAGTGGTTTCTCAACCGATAACTCCATAACTTGGACCAATTTTTTTTTTCTGATGAAGCCTGGTTCCATCTCTCGGGATATGTCACCTCTCAAAATATGAGGATGTGGAGCAGCCAAAAACCAGAAAATTTTTACATTGAGGCACTACTTTCATTCCCAAAAAATTGGAGTTTTGTGTGCAATCAGTCAAAGACGAATTGTGGGGACTATTTTTCATTTTGAATAATGTATTTGGATTTGTGAAAAGAAGATGTGAGAATTGTTTGAAGCAAAGAGGAGGACATTTTCAGCATCTACTTTAAGTGAAGTCTGAATCCTGAAAGTCATTGTAAAGAAATCATGTTTTTCGGTTTATTTCAGTTCAGTTAAGCTTTTTTATGATGTAATGGTCTCATCAATTCAACATTCATTGGGAATTAAAGATATTGAGGTTCCCACTGTGATTTATTTATATTATTGAATACAACCTATTTGCATAATTCGGAGTACCAAAAATAACGTGCGTTCAAAAAAATTCGTTGTCAAGTAGGCTGTGGATTCTATTTTTCCATTATAAAACCTTAGGAAAAATGGAATCCACAGCTTACTCGACAACAAATTTTTTTGGACGCACGATGTTAGACCTCAGCTCAAGATTCAGGTCTTCGACAAATGAGAATCTACATGTTTAAAACTTGAGCAACCGTTTGGCCTCCTGTAATCAAATTCAATTATAAACATTCTTTTTGCATGTAGGAAGAAATTAATTTTTCTGAACGCATGTTATATTCATATCTTGAATGATGTCTAATTTTGAGGCAGTACTTTTTCCAGAAGAGTTTTTTCAAGTTAGTCTCATAATGAAATGACATCAATGGAGATTTGAAAATCTTTCTTGACTTTTGCCACCAAACATTGCTGTATTTCTTCTTCAGGCAATTCAAGTTTATACCAAAAACATACCCTTCATACTGAAATAACATATTATTTTGTGATTGAATACTTATATTTATCCACATTCGTTCAATTTATCCAATTTGGCATAATTGTTTTAATATGGAAAAAAGAAAGAATTCAATGTTTTAAAAGAAATAAAATTATGTGATTTTTGTTATTTATATCGAATACTACTAGTTTTTTCATGATAAAATCAAGGTGAAACAATTTTATCATGAAATTCAAAAAAACTTTGGTTCAATGGAAAAAAATTATTTATTCTTTCTTCTTTCACAGTACATCAGTAGTAGAACTGAATATAAACATGAAGAAAGTAGCTGAGAGTTAACTCTGTAGAATGAAACAACTATGTCAGAAGTTTATACCTAGTAAAAAATATAATAAAGAAATAATTGCTACAAAGCGATGAAGAATAACTGGATTAATTAAGGAGATAACTACAGTGCAGGTGTAGGTACATGATAGAACAAACTTGATCATTGAATACAGAAAAATCCAGGAAGCAGCCCACTTTAAAGTCATAACATTCCTTCGAATCCACATTTTCATAGTTGGAAAATTATTGGGGCTGTTTCCATATCTTGTTTAGTTCTTACTGACGTTTCGGCAAGCATTCGTCTGATATATTCAGGGTAATTGCAACCCAATACAACAATAAACAGTTTTGTTAATTTTCTGCCTTTCCATTGCCTATTTTGTTGACAATGGGATAGTTGTCACGATCTAACTAAACGCTCACGTCTTGAAGTTATTTGTTTTGAATCCATACAATTCCAGTGATGTATTCATCAGGTTTTCCAAACTACGATTATCATCACCAAGACGAAATAAGAAGTTTCTCCAAAATAGGCTTCCATCCCAAAACATATCTCTGTATACAGTGGTGATTCGGTCCTGAATCCATTCATGAAGCTTCCTTTTCAATTTCGAGCTAATTTGTGTAATATCTAGGCACTTATGTTAGGCAAATTTTCCATGCTTTATTCAATCCGTGCAAGTATTCTCAGTTCTCACTACCTCGCTTTTGAGAAAAATTGATTAACTTCTCACTTTTCCATGATAATGGGGATTCTTACTGGTTTGAATGCAATCTTTCTGCTGGCCCAAATTTCTTTAAATTATGTACAGAACTTTGATAGTATTATTTATCTTGAAGTATTCTTCAAATGAGCTATGCGCTTTCATAACATAAAAACCCAGCAGTCCCAGAAAACAATCATGACATAACCTTAAAACCACGGAGCCACAGATCAGGATCACAGACTATACAAGTGTACATAGAATTAGCATATTGTGTGTTGTTTGATTTCGAAGAGTTATTTCTTTCTGTAGTTTATGTTCGTCAATTTGGCAACGTTTGTACGTTCATAGATGAATAAGGTAAATCTGTTTTATTTATTTATGAAAATGAAAGTTTGAATGGGTTATGTCTGAATCTGGTAATTCTTGGAGAAAATGAAATAAACAAAGAAAATTAATAATTACAAATTGAAGATGAATCTCAGAACTAATATGGGTGATAGCTAAATGAATTCCTCATTCTCGAAAATAAAACCAAGAGAAGAATATTCAACTTTTATCGCCCACGAAATTTGGAATACCTACCTAACTTGTTTATTATTGTACTTATACAACTTTTTTCACCAACTGGAATGTAAAGAGCGGTAAAGGGTAAGTTGACGCTTGTTTTCGTAACAGAGTTGCTCATTTCGAAGATTTGAATGGATATCTTAGGCATGGGAAAACTTCAGTGTTCAGGTTTCCAGGGGCGGCATAGCCTATTATGAAAATTTATAATGCCTATATCTTTTTATTTAGGCCGTATCGGAAAAAATGGTATGGGAAAAAAATGTTTCTTTTGGCTTCAGGAATCTTGTGTTAAAATATTCTGCAAGGTCAAAGACTCACCCTGTATAATATAATTTATAAAAGAAGAAGTATTAGCAGTATAAAAGATATATCGAAGAAAATTTTCTGATTATTTAGTTCTCGTCATAATACAAAAATCAGTTGAAAACATTTTAGGCAGTAAGATATAGCAGGTATAAAGGTTTGTTATTCACATTCGATATACAGGGTGTTTCGTTGGTAAACGGAAATACTTTACAGGTGCATAGATGGCAACAAGGCGGTTCTGGAGAAACCCTATTTATAAGGTCTTACTGTCTTCGTAGCCGAGATACAGGGTGTTTTATGAATTTTGCCCGTTTCTTTCTAAGGCCATATCTAACGAACCACCCGGTATATTTTCTTCATATTTGGCGAATATGTTTCTAATTGAGAGCCCAAACGTATCATGTAAAAACCGCCTTGAAAATGCAGGTCCGGGTTAACAAAAATTACGGATCGTTTGAATCCTCGAAACAACACCCTGTACATCAGAATCTTGAAAATCTGTTTTAATATTCGAAAACAGCACTAAAAACTAAACTGAGACGAATACTTCACATTTTCGCGCAGACAGTTTTACTGCACAAATTTTCAACGTAAAAGTGGAGTTTTTAATAATTTGGTTTGCTGGAAGTGATTAAAAGTAACTTAGTGATAAATCTGAGTCAGTTATTGAGAACAAAGTCATTTTCTGTGTGTAAAGCCCAAACGTATCATGCAATACTCTCCTTGAAAATCCAGGTCCGGGTTGACAAAAAATTAGGAATCGTTTTAATTCTCGAAACATCGGAATTTTGAAAATCTGTTTCAATATTCGAAAACACCACTGAAAACTTAACTGAGACGTATACTTGAACTGCTCACACAGTTTCACTGCATAAACTTTCAACGTAAATGTGAAGTATTCAAGAACTTGGATACCCGAAAGTGGTTTGAAGTGACTTTTAACAATGGATTATCAGCAATATTGAATCCATAGACTATAATTATCTCAACATTTCTTTGTAATTCATTTTCACATTGGTTTTCATTTATTGAGATTTGACTTGCATTAGGTTGATATCGTATATTTTGAAACAACTATGAACGAAAAAACATTTCCATTTTGATCTGAACATTTTTTGCTCATTTAAGAATATCTCGAACTGCTTTCCGAATCACATTTGGATTCTTTTCTGGCTAGCCTCTTCTATTTTTCTGATGAGCTGATCCCGAGTATTGATTTTCGAGGAATAACTAATGATTTCATGTGACCCCAGAGATAATAATCGGCAGGATTCAAATCAGGAGATCTTGAAGGCCAATTATGAGGGCCTCCCCGACCAATCCATGAATAACCGATATTGTTATTCAAAAAGTCCCGAACGATTAGCCTGTAATGTGGCAATGCACCATCGTGCTGAAAGAACATGTCAGCAGTGTTGTGATAACACTTTTTCCAGAAATTCCAGATATACTTCGACAGTTGAACGTGCAGGTAGAAAATAGGGTCCTAATATTTTATTATCATAAACACCGCACCATACTTTGATTCAAAGGATTCATAATTTTTTGTTAACCTGGACCTGGATTTTCAAGGTGGTTATTGCATGATACGTTCGGGCTTTACAGTTACACACAAAAAATGATTATGCTCTCAATAACTAGCTCATAGATTCATCACTAAAAGTTACCTTGAATCACTTACAGCAAACCAAATTCTTGAAAACTTCAAGTTTACGTTGAAAATTTGTGCAGTAATGAGAAACGACGCGAGAGTAACTCAAAAATAAAAACTGAAATTGTATACAGGTATAGAAAAGAAAACCGATGTGAAAATGAATTACAAAGTGATGTTGCAATAATTTCATTGTTAAAAGTCAACTCCAACCACTTTCGGGTATCCAAGTTCTAAAAAACTTCACTTTTAGGTTGAAAATTTGTGCAGTAAAACTTTCTGCGCGAAAATGTGAAGTATACGTCTCAGTTAAGTTTTTAGTGGTGTTCAAATGTTGAAACAGATTTTCAAAATTCCGATGTTTCGAGGATTAAAACGATTCATAATTTTTTGTTAACCAGGACCTGGATTTTCAAGTCGGTTATTGCAAAATAAATTTGGGCTTTCAATTAGGAACATATATTGGCCAAAATTGAAGAAAATATACCGGGTGATTCGTTAGATATGGCCTCAGAAAGAAACGGACAAAATTCATAAAACACCCTACCCTGTATCTCGGCTACGGAGACAGTAAGACCCAATAAATGGTGTATTTCCAGAACCGCCTTGGTACCACCTATGCACCTGTGAAGTATTGCTTTTTCCCAATGAAACACCCTGCAAAATGCCTCAGACAGAGAATTTTTTCGTCCAGTTGAACAGATGAACTGGATTGACTGAATTCCGTTGTCAGATTGCATTAACGTAGTGTTATCTGTTTTGGAACGTTGGGAATGGAAATATGGTAAGGAACCTGCTCTGCATGCATCGAATTATTTAATGTGTCAGGCTGTCTGTGATACTTGATTCAAGTACTTGCGATTGCCTACCATACTGTTTAATTCAAGCCTCTCCCAACGATAAGAAAGAGACAACACTACATTATTACAACCGAACAACGGAATTCAGTCAAATACAGCACGTGAATCTCTTTTTATACATCTGTTCAACTGGATAGAAAAATTCTGTCTGATGCATTGTATATCGTATGTTTCCGATAAGAATTTCCGAACTTGTATAAGGTTCATGCCTTCCGACTTCAATTGATATGGGTTTTATTTCGACTGTCGAAAGAAAAGCCTTATTTTATGAGGACGATTGAGAAAAATATTTTTCCAGGCTTTCCGTCCTTACATTGAAATCTCCAGATATTATTAGCAAACCGTTCATCAAATTCATACAAAACTGGTTGTGTTCACATCCAAGTGATGAAACCTATCAGCAGAATTTTGAATGAGGGAAACAATCCTTTTGTACTGCATCAACCCCACTACCCCAACCCTGAGAATGCTAGTTTTCTAGAAACCAACCGCTCGCACAGCTAGTATATTTTCAAAATAACATTATATCATTGTAATTATCGTTTGAGTTTTCGAGACTCTACAACAAATTATTTCATTCGAATGAATTCAATTTTTCATCTTCGTCTTGCAAAATATAACTCCAACACCTGTCTTCTGTATCCAGTTATTTCTACATAATACACAAATTTGTACGTCTGATAGATATTCCCACATAATTGAAACTGAATTATGCAACTCTTATTCTATAAACTATAATTAGTGAATGGTAGAAAATGTACGAATATTTGATGAAACCCGTTGAATCTTGATCGAACCAACAAATCTGTCTTCAATTTGTCTCTTTTGTAATAATCTTCATTTCTTCAATACAAGAAGATTTCACTCGGCCTTTGGCTACAAATCGTTGAAATGAAATTAATTGGATGTGGAATCGTCTGTTTAGCCCGTAGCTATGTATTTATCAGTATGTTCTTGTGATAGATTACCTGCTTTTCGTTGTAGTAGTCCATCAGATAAATGTAGTAATACATGTGTTTTCCTTCCAAGTTCCTTTCGATGTCTAATTAAAAGAGTGGAGAATTGTGTAACTCAAGTGTCTAGGGAATCAATGTTCCTATTTAATTAACGAGCGGAATCGTCAATGAAAGAGGAACAGCCTGGAAAACATAATTCTTACTGAAAGCTAAATACATCATGGAATTAGTCGTTTTAGTTTTTTGAACTATCTAAGCGCTGAAGTAGGTATTTTAACTAAAAGTCGTAGGTTCGGTAGCCAGCCAAATGGTTAAATTTTATGAATAAAATAAGAGACCAATATGTTTTTGAATGAATGGAAATGTTATTGACACACTATGATATCAGCGTTTATTTAGCGGAATTCTGCGAAAGTCATTCACAGAACTCGTAACGAAATATCATGCATCATACATATACGGGGAGTTTCAGAATAAGGTACCGTGAATTCGGGATCTTCATCCTTAGATGATGTCACGATATAAAGTTCCTATGAAAAATGGGTCTCTGGCGCATTGTTTTTGAGATACAGGGAAAATTTGGGAAATTATTTGGATGTGGAGTCATCTGTTTAGCCCGTAACTATGTATTTATCAGTATGTTCTTGTGATCAATTACCTGCTTCTCGTTGTAGTAGTCCATCAGATAAATGTAGTATTAAATGTGTTTTCTTTCCAAGTGCCTTTCCATAATTAAAAGAGTGAAGAATTGTGTAACTCAACTGTCTTGGGAATCAATGTTCCTTTTAATTAACGATCGGAATTGTCAATGAAAGAAGAACAACCTGAAAAATACACTACTTGCTGAAAGTTTAATAGAACATAAAATTTGTCGTTTTAGTTTTTTGAATAATCAGGCGGTGGAGAAGGTATTATAAGTAGATAAATGGAAACATTTTATAATTGTGATATTAAGTTCAAAATTCAGCCTTTCTGCATATAGGATAATAAGGTCTCTTATAACCGTTTTCGATACCAATGATCTAATTTTATATAGAATTTAAAAGCCCAATATGTTTTTAAATGAATGGAAGTGTCATTGGTGCGTCAATGACAATGATAAAATCATAATTCATTTAAAGGAATTCTGCGAAATTCATTTGCAGAAGGTGTCTCAAAATTTGGAAGATTAATTGGATGTGAAATAGTCTGTTTAGCGTGTAGCTAGTAGGTATAAACATTTGAAAACGTTTGTTTTATTTTATTTGGAATTTGAGATTGAAAGTAAATTTTCAGTAGAAACATTTTTCTTTTGATAATTGGTGAATTCTTAGTATAATGCAAAGTTTCCGTATAAAGAAAAAATGAAACTTCTAAATGTTCTAAATGCTATTTATTATGTGACTAGAAATTTCTGCTCCTCGAAAGTTTGTGAGTAAATATTGATGTCTGTTATATTTTTTCGTTTTAACTATTTCACAAAAATTTCACTACTTTCAGTTGCCTTACTATACTTCTGGTTGTCAGAGAAAATGACAATGCTGCTCCTCATTTACCGACCTTATATTTAGATTTGATACACCTATAGGTGTAAGGTGGGACTTATTTGTAGATTCATTTCAACTTTATATTCTTCTTTATAGATTTCGCTTGAAAAGGAAGGCCCTTGGAATTTGTTACTTCTTCAGTTTCTGTTTTTAGCTGGGAGGCTAATCGAAGAAGCTCTTGAATACTTATAAATTAAAAAACTTATAATATTCAAGTTGGATTTCACAACACGTTGATCACGTTTATCAATGAGATAATATTTCTTCTATAAAAATTCTAGTTCATTTTTCACATGAAGCATCGACTCAAATCCAAATCCACGATCTATCTGCCGATCGAGATGTGGAAAAACCATTCTAACTGATGAATATCTCCAGAATGTAGCGTTCTGGAAGAGAACATAAATATAACTTTCATTTTAGAAGAGGGAAAAAATTGATGATGTGTTTCAAATAATATAATCAATGGAGGAGTAACTATAACTTCCAAGAGAGATGAAAAACAAAGTTTTATAATGTTAATGCTTGTTAAAATCACAGACTCAGTGGCGACGCTAGGGAGGGCCCAGGAGGGGCCCGGTTCACCCCTAAATTGTTGGTGCCACCCTTTGAAATCTGACCTGTTGAAAGAAACTCTACAAACTGAATCAATATGACATCAACTGAAATATCTTGACATCTCCTCGCCCCCAACCTCTTCGTGTTTTCAAAAGCTGGTGTCGCCACTGCTCCGACTCAGAGATGCCAATTAAAATGAAAAAAAACTGATATCAATCTAATTAATAAAAGTACACCTTTCATTTTCCTCATGGACCAACTATAGGAAAATCGGAAGGAAATAAATCTTGTACCCTGTAAAAAGCTTCAGAGGGTTTAGTTTACCGCAAATCATCCTTTCATACGTTGTCAGTAATATCAGGATCGACCTACACTACATGAAATCTTGAAAAGGATGATTTTATGATGTGATAACATAAAAGTTTTTTTCGAAGAATGGATGAATATTGCAAAATTTCAAGTCAGCGAAGCGTGAATTAGTACTTATATTATAATTTCAGTAAGCATATAAAAACGTTACGATCACAGAAAACAAATTTATAACCAATAAATAAAGTGATACACATCAGTACTAACCAATGAAAATCGTTTAGCACGTGATTGCGTTACATGACGGAATCTGATGATACATAACAAAACATAAACTGTTTTAGTATCGAATGACGATGGTTCATCTCAAGTTACCAAGATCTTCTGAATATGACCTACTTTCATAGAAAAGTGGAAATTGAATTGTATGAAATGAAATCTTATGACAAGAGATCGAATATCACCTCTCAACCCATTCCTGGGAAATGGAAAATAAATCATTATGTCCATTGAATACCGATTCCGGCGATTCCGTAGGTTCAGCTCTCAGATCAACAAAACACCTATGGCCTCAAGCTTGATATCAATAAAATGAATTTGAGGACAAGATATACGAAGTAAATATTTGTTTTGTTTTGAAATTTGACAGTCCAAAGGCAGAGTCGTGCTTTTTTTTAGGGATACTGAAAAGGGATAAATATAACATCTGCATTAACTGAGGTCAATAGGATTTTTAAGTAATAAGAAGCATCCCCCTCATGTTTATTAGGAGCGGTACATCACGTAGATAATTATAGGTTTACAGAATAAAAGAAACATAATGATTTTAATACCTACTATCCATAATCAACCCACGCTACTGTACTGAAATCTGCAATGCTGCTTTTCGTAAACAATCGTGTTTGTGACATATCTGTGAAATAATACAGTATTTCGGAATATTTCTGAGGTAAATGAACTTCAATATCACTTCAATTCATATTAATTAATTTAGAATCGCGAAATCCGGTGCAGCTATCTCGAAAATCATGAAATTAACCGAATTTAGGTCAATGTTTATAAAAAGCATAGTGGACTATAAACATACAGATCTTTGTCCTCATTTTTGCCTCTGTTTACATCTAAAGAGACCTATCTATGTATTTTGTTGATCTGAGGTTCAGCTCAAATCGAACTGTAGGTACTATTTATGTAGTGAGCAATAGGTGATGCCACAAACGAAACACCGAATTTGACATTTAACATTTGTTTTTCTTCAAATACTTCCTATAAAAGTTTAAGCCGAATCTATCAGTAAATTTGTTTGTTTTGAGTGTCTAAAGCGAACCACTTCAGTGTATTTTCGCAAAATGGAAAAATTTTAATATTCTTGATTTGAAAGGACAAACGAATGGTTGAGTCAATTCTGAACCTGGATTCTGTTTATGGTTACCGTTCGCCTTCGTTTGCTATAGTCAAACGATGGACAGCTGAATTGAGACGTCGCCTTACGAGCATTTTTGATGAAGATCGGCCGATCGTCCAAAAGAGGTGACTTCTGAGGAAATGAACGAAAAATTCACGATATTGTATTGGACGATCCGAAAGTAAAAGTGCGTGAGATAGCTGAGGCCATAGGCATAACAACTGGGTTGGTGGTTTCAATTTTGCATAATGCTTTGGGTATAAGGAAGGTAACCGCAAGATGGGTGGTCGTTTACTGACAATCAATCAAAAATCAGTTTTTTTTAACCTTTCAAACCGTAATCGAACTGATTCTTTGCGCCGATTAGTAACCATCGATGAAACATGGGTCAACAACTACACAGCAGAACCAGGAAATGGGCAAAAGAATGGCTATGACTGTGTGGACTCGCATCGAAGCGAGCGAAGACTCATCCACCGGCCGTGAAAGTTATGAATTTGTATTCTGGATATATGCAATGCCATCTTGAAGAAAGAACTGTCCTGTTTTCAAGATGGCATTGGTATATGGTATATTGTTCATATAGATTATTTGAAAGAAAGGAAATCAATCAATAGCGTCTATTGCTGTGCATTATTGAAACAAAAGTGGAATCCATAATTGCAAAAAAACGGCAGTATTCAGCGAGAAAAATTTTTTCTTTTTTGCACCCGCTCATAAATAAAAAAAACGATGGCAAAAATCCTTGAACTACTTATCGATTCCTTTTCCTTCATATTTTTCAGATTAAGCTCTGAGCGATTATTTTGTGATTCCGAACTTGAAGAGATGGCTTCAGGGAAAGAAATTTGAGACGGATAAAGAGGTCAGTTGGAAATTGGAAGCATATTTTGGGGACTTTGACAAATCTTATTACTCAAAAGTAATCGCAATGTTGGAAAATCGTTGGACTTATTTTATCTAGCTAAAAATGGACGATGTGAAGAATAAAGAGTAATTTTGACAAACATCTTTTTTTTGCAAGGCTCACTACATGTAGGTAGATATTGAACGCTCAGCAATTTTTTTTGTCGAAATCAAAATGAAAACTCAGTTCAACGTTCAAGAAATTGGAAGAAATGGGTAGGTTGTTCTATGAAGTGAATGTTTCATTTAGTTTTATCGGTACCATAATTCCATGAAAAACACGCCTTAACTTTGTGGATATTCACTTCTAAGAACACAAACTGCAGGTTTATGCAAATTTGAATCCATTCATATTTTTGTGTTACAAAACTAACCACTTTACCTATTCAAATTCCTGATTCCCTCTCGAAAGGGTTGGTAGTAGAAACAAGCTTCGATCCCAGATCATGTCTCCGTGTCATCAAAAAATGAACATGTTTGAGTGTTTTCACAAATTCTGATTCTTTTTTGAGTTATTGGACACTTTTAAATGAGTCACCCTGTATATGTATCAAAACGATGATATAAATGACCCATAAATTTTAGTTCAAATTTTCATAATATCTCATTCTTACTAATACTTTTTCTCAATATAATTTTTATTCAAATTATAATGTAATACAAACGATTTCTAAGCGGGCTGGTAAATACCAGTGGACATAATTTGATTATAGATATCTCAAATAAACTAAATTAATATATTCAGTAGCACTTTGACAACGTTGATGTCTCACTGAAAAAGAAAGAAATCTATAATCATAAAATTTGCATTGAAATCAGCTTATCGAATGAAAATATTATATATTCATATTCCAAGGTGTCCTCAATTAAGAATACATGTGGAAATTTTTCGAAAGAACATTTGTTTCTCTTAAACGGAACTTCATGTGATACAATCATGATTGTTCAATAATTCAGATTGTGGAAACAATAAAAAAGATTCATGCTAAGCGTTCTGATTCTAAGAGGACTCTTTGAATTTGGCATAGGGTAAGAACAGCGTTTCATAGTTTTGCCCAATTAATTATAATAAAAAGGAAAATGGTTAAATCATCTTTATGTGAAAAGTATGAATTATTTTTATTATTATTAGGTATGCAAAAAATTATTATTATTATCGACTTGAGCCTATTACTGTAGAACGGGTGTGATTTCTCACACCCCCTAGCGATCGGCTATCACACTCCTTGCTAAGGGGGACATTCACTCATTCCGGATAGCAAGTACCTATTAGGGGATTGAGTTCTGAGGTCTTCCGTGTTCTTCTTCTCCTGGGTCGTGGTGTCCATCGTACCTACAAACTTCCTTAGTTTGTAAAGTTTTTCATCTAATTCTAGCTATTTGAGGTTGGACTTGAGACTCTTAGGAATAATTCCTCTGGTTAATATGACAATGGGAATGGTTCTGGCACTAAACATTCCCCACTGCCATTTGATCTGAAGTTCAAGCTCTCGATATTTCGATATTTTTTCAGAGTTTTTTTAATGTTGATTGTTGTTATTTGGGAAAGCTACGTCTATAAGTATTACTCTCTTCTCCCTTCTCTTCACTAAAATTATATCTGGCCTGTTATAAACAACTGTTTGTTAGTCGATAACTAAATAAGATAGATGGATCCGTAACTGAAATTAATTAACCGGTAACCCTGTTGCATAAAACACATGAATACGACCCTAGAGAGAACAATGATTTTATAAATTAGACTTTGTGCTTACTTAATATATTATTCCCTCATTTACTATGTTGGTGATATTTCAAATAAGAGTAAGTTTATTTGATTTGTGCCAATACAAGATGATGAAATATGAATGGATTTGTATTACAACCTCAAAAATCTAGGTGTTTATAATGTCTTTTCGAATATCAAATTGGTCGATCTCATCTATAACTTCGGTTGAGACGCGATGTAGACAGCTTGCAGATTTGGATAACGAAAGTCTAGTATTGCAGGAAATTGATACATATACAGAGTGGCACGATAATGAATGCGTAGGTATCATTTTCAAACAAATGGATTGAACGTGTGAACTGTAGTCGTTGGTTTCATAATTCAAAATTTGCGATTTATGCCAAAAATTGAAAAAGAAAAGTCGTTAAATTTAAATTAATGTACACGTTCCTATAATAATTCTATTATTTTGCTGTTCTTTTATCCTATACTATTGTACGTGTAGTTATTTTCTGACGTCAATCCCACCCTTAATTCGTGGTCGGTCGGTCTAACCCGGACATGCGGGTATGTATGTTTGTATTATATCATATTTTGTAATTCATTATACTGGCTAATGTTTCAACAGTTTAGAAAATACATATCCCAGAAAACAAAAAAATTAAATTGTTTTTTTGAAAGTATGGTCGGTCTCTCCCGTATTTACCCTATAGCCTGTAATGATCGTTCTCCATTACTACTTCAGGCTGATAATTATAGTATGGAATGATATCAGTTTGCGAGATCTTCAGTTGAATGGCGAGCTCCTGATGAATTATTTTACAAACTGTATCATTTCGACTCTTATATTCAGTTCCAGCAAACATTTGGCACCCTTGGGTAATATGTTGGATTGTTTCCGATGTTCGGCACCCGTAACGGCATCTTTCGTCGGTGAGGCTGTTAACCTACATGATATATTTCTGATTGTTTAAGTTTGCACTACTTGATCTTGAATGGCAGGAAGGAAACCTTCTGTTTCAGGACATAATCTTCCAGAAGTCAGCCAGTAGATCGACGCAAAAATCTCGACATGTTCATCAGTGACCGCGTTCAGGTATCTACCATGTAAGGACTTTTCTCTCCATTTTTGAATTTTTTCACTATCCGTATCTGTGGTGTTTTAATGAGATTGCTTGCTGAGCAGTGGAGGTGTTGAATCATCTACTTCGAGCAGTATCTTATGGAAGTCTGATGTATTTGACTTGTCTAAGAAGTATGTTCTTAAATTGTCTATCTGCGTACTACTTTCTGTAGGGGGTGTTGTTGTTTGTCTTCTTGGTTCTTTCTGTTGACCTGTAGTGTTTTGTATGACAGGGGCTCGCCTCCTCAACGCCCTGCCAACAGATATATCTTACATATCAAAGTATGGCAACACTTGTATGTTAACACACTTATTAAATTCCAATAAATATTTCAAGGTCTACCAACGAATTATGAAAAAACTTTCCTTTTTTCCAAAATGAGTTGATCTTGAATCTCCAAAGAAACGTAGATTCACAACCATCTACTACAGGTATCAGGCGTAGCGATTCAAAACTAAATTCTAACTATCGCGTATAAAAAAAATCAGAAAGGCCTGAGCAATTGCTTTTGAGCGTTCGTTCATTGGTGGAGAAATAATGCTATAACCTCAAAATTTTGTATGGAAGTTGAGATTCATGCTAAGTTTATGAATGCAAAATCTCAGCACGATCGGAAAAATAAATATGTAAAAACTCGACAATGAAAAAAATTAAATTCTATGATTCTGATAATAGATACGATCCTTTTAAAATTTCGCATGAACATTCAGTATATCGAATTTCATTTCGAAAATCCATTTCACTTGAATCGGATATCTCGTTATGTAAATGAAGAGATTCTTCCTCTCAATATGAATGAATTTGCTATGGTTCACACACAAAACAAATTTCACTTGTTATGAAAATATAAAGATTCTTCTTTTCAATATTCCAATTGAATTTTCTATGCTTCAGATAATGCGAGCGCTCAAAAGCTGATTTCATCGATTCGTGTTATCATCTTTTCGGTCAGGTTGAATAAGTTCATAACTTTGGAATAAATTTGTTTTTTTCTGTAGACATTGCAGAAAAAGTTGAAATCAAGCTCCGAAAAAAAATGTTCACGAAACTCCTTGAAAAGTCGAGTTAATTCATGAAATGCCTTTCAAATTGACAACCGCGAAAAATAATTGAGCACCTTGTAGGTGTTTCACCATTTTGAAATAAATTTTTCGACATTTTCTTGCTCTTCTGAATTATGAATGAAAACGTGTAGATATTGGACCATAAACCATTATTTCAAATGTTACGCATAACTGCACACTAAATAGAATATTGCTCAAAATTGACCCTGTATCTCGATTATGCTTCGAAAACATCGAACATCTAAAACAAAGCGCGTATATGTCGTAAGGCGAAAATAAATGGCACTACCTATATCATCTAGAAGCTAGATGCGTTTATCCCGTATCTAAGTTACATCCTGTATATACCGCTCAGTTTAGTGTTGTAAGTCACGATTTATCTGATATCAGGAACCTATGCGAATTCCATGAACATTCGACTTTTTGATGATTTTTCTGCGAGTTCAGTGTTTTTCCAAGTTGTTATGAATTCGGAAGATGTTTATCTTTACCATCCGATAAAGTTGTTCTCAAGCATGGGATAATAATCACCAATGAATTAAATTTAATTTCTGCTTGCTCGCCATGGCTTAGCAAAATGTCTCTAAGTAAATTTTGGGTCGAGAGTATTTTAAGAGACTCGGTTGGACTGTTATTAGTGTCGGCCGACCGTACGTTCGTTAACACTTACGTCCAATTCACAATAGACGTAAGAATAAGCTAATTCTCCCATTCAAATCACATGAGAGTGCTTATGCTTAAGCTTATGTTACGTCCATTCTGAATTAGGCGTTACTTTCATTCGGAATGAGCTCGATTCTTGAAATGTCCACGATGGCTGTGTGGATTTAATAACTCGGTCAAGTTCTGATAAGTTGAAATGTAGTTTTTCGAATGTCCCTCTGGAAATCTGATCTAGTATATTTTACTTCATATTCAGCTACTCAATAACGATACAAATAAGAAGAGTTGAAAAAGAATTCTCGAAAACGTCATATAATTTTCAAGATGTAGGAATATCGACAGAATTTCAACAGATGTAAAAATAATATTCTTAATGAAATTATAATTTGTATCAAGGTATTTGATTAAGTTAGTTGAGATTATCTCAAAATTCTTGGTTTATCGTGTGAAATCCGAAATATGCACCGAAAATTATTAAAAACGATGAATAAATATTCAAATTCGAACAACATTTACACCTTACCGTTTCAAGAATTATGGATATAATGTATACCTTCATTTATTTTTCAGTATTTACTAGTATTACTGCCAATCCATAAAACATCTAAATTTTCAGTTTATCGTAAGAAAATAGAGATATTAACGGTAAACAAACGACGAAAAATGCTTTTAACTCGAACCAGAGATATGTTTCTTGAACGAATGACAAATAATGCAGAACACTTTAAATTCAAATAACTGTCAGAGTACCAAATACTCTGCAAAAAAGCAGGGTACATGGAGCTTATTCCGAGAAAGTTTCTGAACGATCGAGAGAACATATTCTGACAGGCTAAAGCGAGTTGTTGAACGCAACCTAAGATGTTTTACTTTCTACATAAAATTGCATTCCAAAAAGGCGAAAAAGATCTCCTATTCCTTAATTGAACGAAAAATTTTATGAAATTGTTAGTTTAAAATATTCCAGCGGTGTACGACTTTGTTAGTCAGTTTGAGTAAAATTTTCACACTATGTATCTCGAAAACGTAGCGTTTCTGACCCCATGTTTATGCGACTTTTTCTCCTCAAACTCTCAAACTTACCTAAAGAATCTTCCCTTTTCGTTTGTATTTGTAATTCAGCAAGATGAAGTTCATCTCTTTTTCTACCCCTTTTGAAGAATCAAAAGTTCGTCGATGTCAAAACAAAATAATACTCTACCTGGAAGAGGAAAGTAATTGTGTCGATGAATTATCTCGCAGTTCAGAAATGCCTATCAAACAATCAGGCAGCTACCGCTCGAAATCATTATGATCTTAAGTTCGTCCCATCTCGAATAAAAAATTCTCATCAATCCTTTTCCCACTGGAAATGCTCCAATATTCCAATCGACGATCAAAACTCAGTAATTGCCATAACGCTAATGAAAGGATATTACCCAAAAAAAGTTAATGTATTTGGAAAGTAGTTCCTACTTGTTCTCGGGAGCAACTCACGAAATCGGCAAGATTACACCATAAGAACCTCTTATTGATATTAAATTATGCCCGCATTAAACATAAAGCAAAATCGAGCAGTCGGTCGCTCTGGAACAATAAGATGTTAAATTCAGGATCTACTACCTTGCATACCTCCAGTATTCGACTGGCTGAATCGTTTACATGTCACGTGTAGGTAGGTGTATGAACATTTCCTTGTGCAAATTCGAGCCACACACGGAGTAGTATTGTTAGATAATGATTTTTGTACGAGAAAACACGGCAATTCGATGCTAATCACCCAAGAACAACTTCTTATAAGGCGAAGAATAGGAAGATTACTCGAAATCACAGAAAAATTATATAGTGTGAACACGAAGATGAGATTTGTGTTATGTAACATCGTCGTGAGGTTCATCTCACATGTATTAACGTTCACAAAAATAATCTCTACTAAAACCGAACTTTATGTAAATGAAAGTTAATGTTTTCATGCCGATCAGTCAGTTTCGGGCGGAAAACATAAAAAATTACGATGGTCACCTTTTTCGTTTCAGGATTAGAAAACAATAAAATATTTCTTATCTAACTATCATTTAACTGTTTTTCAAATTAATTCCTGTGAAGATCTATAAGCTTCTGCATGCGTTCCCAAAAAAGTTAGCTTTCGAGTTTTTTTTTGTACGCACGATTCTCGATTCGTTTTTGGCTTAGTTGAAACTCAAGTAACTGTAAACAACAACAAAATTAAGGACAATCCCTTCTAAAGTTATCGTGCTAACGACAGGACGGCCCACGGACTGAATTGAATTCTACCACGGATTCGTCATCAGGGAGTCGAACCATATACTTAAAAACTTCTTTACCTTTAACATGGATCCAATTCTCTATTACAAATTGAAGCAGCGATCACGTAGTACAATAGCCTAAGGAATTCATTGCGCAGGCGTCAAAACATAACCTCAAGTAGTTTAAATTATGACTAAAAATCATAACCTCAATTTTTCATGTGTTGTCAAATTTCGAGTTTGCACATGCGCAGATGATTGAATGGGCCATCGGAAATGGCAACTAGATTGCTTCAACTTTTATTTCACGTAAGCAGTATAGGTATATGAGTCGAACCTCGAAATCTATCGTTTGGGGTCATTTTCGGCTCAAAATTCGGAAATTACAGACATTTGGGGAAAACGATAATATAGCACTCGTTTAACAAGAACGAGCGCTCAACGATCACCTTATAGTGAAAGCGAAAACAGGTAGGAGATGTACACAAACTGAACATTAGAAATAGGAACGAATTATATTCAAAGAAAACTAGGAATTAATTAGGCAGAAAGTCTTCTAACTATTCTAGCATAACAAAATTCATTTCCCTTCCCCTCATAAAGTGTAGTAGTTGGCATCTTTTCATATCCTTGCTTGAGAAGCACCTTTTATGTAAAAAGCTTTTATGATAATGTCAGTAAATTACTACTATGGACATCCTAACAATTCCATGCACAACCCTCCTAACCAACTGTTCTATGAGACAACTGGAGTTGAGTCGATGCTGGGGAGACTTAAGAGGCTGGGAAAGCAATTTATTAGGAATCAAATAAACAAGGATATACTATGGACCATTGATTCATCATAAACAAATTTATATAGTGTAACGTGTGTATCGACTTCGGTCGATAGCCAATTGATACTAGTATCAATAAAGTTATTTCTCTCTCTCTAGGAAACTATGATAACCACTTAGTTGATTCGTAGTTTATGTTCAATAAATAAATAAGTGTTCTCGAGTAACCCAACTGACCACTGAAGTATGTATACAATACATATTATACATACTCAGTTATCAGTTCATTGAATCATCCCAGTTCTTTATATTCATGATATCTTTTCTAATTGATTTCCACATACATATGAGTTCAAATTAATTATTGGACTACTCCACATGGAGCAAGTTTTTTCTTTTTTTGCTTTTATTAACTGTTATGAGGTAAGCAATATAGAACCATCCGCTGTAAAAAATCAGAGCACGTCTCGTTCTTGTTCGAGAATTGTAACTTGATTGAAATCAGCAACTCGCTATTGCAACCGTACACTAAATCTCACTTTTACAACTATTTAAATTTCATCCTGAGAGCGAATCGTTTTAATTAACACCAATTTTCACGACGTTGGAAATCTGTCAGTTCAATCAGATATGAGTGGTACTAAAAAAACTTCGTGTTTCAGAACATCATTTCGTATGATATAACAAGGCTGCTAATTTGAATTTATAATTTTGTAATCTCCTTCTTGTAGATATGCTTTTTGCGTTCTTGATCCAAGTGATATGACGAATTGATTGTTATTGTACGAGAAAGGTGCTGAATTCAGGTAGTCCCAGTATCATCGTTGGTCGAGGATCATGGATTATAAAGAGTTGTCTGGGTCGTTGTACCGCTATTCAGGAGTTCGAATGAAATTCTCTAATGATTGACATTTTTTATTATTTCATACAAATTAACCTCAAACGGCAATTAGTACTAATAAAAAGTGATAAATAATTCCGAGCTCTGACTAAATTTGGGGTATTCATAATCATAGAAAATTCAATATTTCTGGAATATTGAACTGAAAATCAATGCTACTATATGAAGGAATTCACGGATTTATACATTTAAATTCTTTTCTTACATATACATAGTTAGATTCTCGATATCAAAGATTGTCTTGAAAGGTAACGGTATATCTGACCGATAAGATAAAAAAACATGAAATTTCATAAAAAATTTAAAAATATTTGAAATCATTGTAATGAATATTCATAATTACAAGTCAAAATGTGAAGTTACAGTGTTAGAATATCGAAAAAAAAATTCAGTTCAGTCTTAATCTCACAAGTTATTACAGTTCATTAGGAATATTGCGTTTCAGAATATCCTCAGGATATTTTATCAACTGCTAATCCCCTCATCATAGTCGTCCATAAAACTCGCATCTGAATATATTGATGAATTATGTATGACTTACATTTTACCTCAAGGCTCAGGAAAAATCTATCCAACTCAACAATGTCTTCATGAATGAAAAGGTATCTAAAAATTAGAAGGTCAATATGCATATGACTGAGAATAAGAATGCATTAGGTATTCATTGAAGTAATAGTGGTCCATATTGTGTAATCAATAGAGCAGTTTACTATTTCAAATTTGAATTGAGAAAGAATCAGGAAAAATATTATGCTCTGCCACAAAGAAAAAAAAACCTAAAACAGAAGAGCCGATGAAGGGTAAGTATGGTAAAAAGCTGATTCAACTTTCTGATATAAAATATCTAATAGATGTTTCAACCTGAAACATATGCTTCAATTTCATTTTAGGTCTTTTGTTTTGTCAAGTGATTTGCACATTCGAGATTATGATCATATGTCGAAAATGTAAATATTTCTAAATACATAAATACATGTTTTTGAACATTCGTTGTACTTAAACAACTGCCATATCGTTTTGCCCAAATGCCTGTTATTTACGAATTTTGAGCCGAAAATGGACTCAACTAATAGGGTTTGACTCTCTGATGATGAATCCGTGGTCAAATTCAATTCTGTTCGTGAGGCCGCCTGGCCGGCCCTAAGCACAATATCTTTCGAAGGCATCATCATCAGGACCATAGAATTAATATTTTTATTATTGATTTTTTACACATCTAATTTTTTTGAATTGTTTTCATAATATAATTCCGATCGTGCTGCATGAATCTCAAGTCCTATCCAAAATTTTGAGGTAATAGCATTATTGCTCCACTAGTGAATCACCGCCCAGAAGTACCTGCTCAGAGCTTTTTTTTTGTCATCAGTTCTCCAAACCTCAGAAATTCCACGAACTTATACGAGTACAATTCGAAAGATGGGCTATCATGAGGTAAGTTGTAGCTTTGCAGATATCAATTTGGATTTAGCAAGCCCTTGAAGTATGCAGATGAAAAAGGCCTGCATGCCAAGACTTTGAGGCCAACCAGAATATCTGGGTCCTGGTCCACCAAAAGGGGATCAACAGCAACCAGTTGAAGATAACAGTCGAGATCACTTACGTTTAATAGATCATGAGAAGATTCTGTATCTACTGGCTCAAAGTATTTGCTTCTTTAGAAGACCTACCAGTTAAAATGTGATTGACAGAGGCCTCATCCAACAACACCTGCTAATGGATGTCATTTTGACATAAGTTTGTCACACGTTTTTTATCATTATTCCGAAATTGAATTCGATATTTAGGATGAAATACCACTATTTAAATCTATGGGAGATGATTACCCTTCAGTAGGGTCCTGTAGCGGTCTTAGAAGAACGGAAGATTCGAAAATCATCACTTGGAACGCCAGACATGGTTCAGAACACCCTCCTGGCCCAAGAGCATCAATTATGTGTTTTGTGTCTAAATATTGAAGGTATTTATTCGAAAAGTTTTAAGTTTCAATTTTGTAAAAACGGCGAGGCAGGGTTTTTTCTACTGAGGTTTTTCCCTGTGCTCTGGTATCATACGACAGAATAGTATGGTACCCCGTTTTGCACCAACCTCAGCTAGGGACTTTTTTGTTTCATGAATTGTATTTTGTTAGCTCTCAATTCAAAAGAATATATATATAATGGATATTTTGCACCCCCGTCAAAAACCAATTGGGGTAGGGTCCGAAAGAGGTTTATTCCAGAAAAACGCTAGACTATCAGCTGAAGGTCCTTTTGTTCAGGACGTACGAAATTTTGTCGATAGATCTGCCCAATATAGGCAGTGAAAACGAAAAGTTATTGAAGGGATATTAAGAATGGGTGTTGACTGCCAATGTGAACAAAACTCAATATGTGTATAATTTATATTTTAAAAATTAAAAATAGAAATTTGATAGAAAATTTGATAATTTCAAATACTCAGGATACACGTTCAGTTGCGATGGAATAGATACCACAGTAATACAGGACAGGATAACCAATAGCAGAAAAATTATGAAGAAAGAAAAACATATATAATACAAAACATATAATACAATGATCAAAAGCGTATTAACATATAACTCTGAAGTATGGACAATAAAAATGCCACCATAATAGAAGAGATCGAAGAGAACATCAGCTCATATGGTATGGACATGTTTCAGAATGGACGAATATAGACTGAGAGTACCGATCACTGAGGAATACTAGTCTCAACTCTAGGAGAAGATGACAAACCATCAAACGACAATTAATATGTTAGATACTTTCTATCACTAAATCAAAATTCTACCAATCATATGTACAGTGGCGGCATGCGAAATGTGAACGATTCTACAGAGCAAATTTTGCATTTGAGCGCTCGTTCTACTTAAACGAGTGCTATATCGTTTTGCCCAAATGTCTGTAATTTTCGAATTTTGAGCCGAAAATGTTCTCAAACGATAGGATTAGACTCTCTGATGTTGAATTCGTGGTCAAATTCAATTCTGTCCGTGGGGTCGTCTGGCCGGGATAGTCTTAGAGACTTGAAATTTTCAGGATAAATTCGGGTCCCAAATGCCTCGGTTAGGTTCGTTAACCACCCAAATTGTACAAATTGTTCCTCACTATTTCAGACAAAACGAAACAATCGAAATGAAATGTTACGGCCAAATGCAAGATGCTCATAAAAAGCATATTGCAAAATTTTTGTGACAATATGTAGTGTGAACAAAACCGCCAATTGGAATGTTGAAAAAAGAAATATTATTTTTCATAACAGGATATTGGATTCGAGTGAAATTCTTTCTGTGAATTAAGATTGATATACTGGATCTTCATGCAAAATTTTATGGCCATAGTTTCAGAATCATATAAAATTCAATTGGAATATTGAAAGAAGAATAGTTATATTCCCTTAACAGAATATCCGAGTGAAATTTATTTTGAGAATGAAAAAAATACGCTGACTGCAAAATTTCAAGAGGATCACATCATCAAAACCATAGATTTTATTTTTTTAATTTATATTTGTTGCATATTTCATTGTCTGAATAATTTCGATTGTGCTGAGATTCTGCATTTAGATATTTGGCATCAATCGCAAGTTCCATATAAAATTTCGAGGTCTTATTGCTCCACAAATGAACGAGCGCTCAAAAGCTCCTGCTCAGGGCTTTTCTAAAAATTTTTAGTTGATTAAATCAGGCTTTGGCATAGTTCACATTTTGCATGCTGCCACTGTACGATACAACAAAGCCATTGTATTCGATATTTAAGTGATTATTCAATTAATCCAAACTGCCTGTGATAATATCACATCAATATAAATTATTTCCATCTATATTAGGCGAGCCATATTCTATTGTAGACAAAATATGACATTGCTTTTGCGTTTGCTTATATTAGAAAAAACGATCATTCAGATCATGACAACTTTGTGTTTGTTCTAATATTTCGAAATATTTTTTTCTGCTGCTATGTAGTTGAAACCTACCTTGAACCTCTTCGAAGTTATTGAGTTCGAAAGTTATCGTGTTAACGGTCAACCGTTAGGAATCGAATCGCTTTTGGAGACACACCAAAACATTTCATAATGAGATTGTTTTTCACATTATTGAAAAATCATGTTTTGTAGGAGGTTCTTTTCACATTGAAAATGACGCTAGGCCATAACATGATAAATTTCGAATTGACGTCAAAACATGACATTTTTTGGGTAGGTTCAAGATCTGAATAGGACCATTGTTTTCATAAATGAATAGAATGAAACGAAGAATTCCCGATGTATTCGAATTTGACATCAATTTTTCGGATATGCAATACAGCGCAAATCCTTCCAACTTCACGTTAGCACTTGTTTCAAATTTTCCCAAAAATTTCTGATATAATATAATATGAATAGGTGAAGTGTGTTTTTCGTTATTCAGTTTCTTCGGCAATCATTTTCGGTGCTGAAATAAAACTCAGTCTCTATATTGACGAAATCAGATTTCATTTTACTACGACCAAACCCATACAAAATGCACGGAAAAGAAGAACTAAAAACTTATTTGAATAATTTGAATGCAATCATTTATCATTGATTGCAAATCATTCGATATCATTCTGCGAGAAAAATTTTCTCCAACTAAAATCCTATCAAAAGCGTCAAGAAGAAATGCTATTTCCTGATGAATTAAATTAATTTTCACTTACCTTGGGTTAGTCGGCATTCTCTGTATAGTGGGAGATAGGCATCTGTTGTAATTATAGTTTTATTTAGTTGCTTATTTAAAATAATTATATAATTACATGTTATGATGGACATAATACTCATAATTATTTCATGCGTATGCAAGAAGATTGTTCAGAGACCCAAAGGCGACAAAAGGCAAAAAGGCAATATCACGTCTATGTTTTTAAATGGAAAATGAATGATCTTGACCTGAATATCGTGCTCATAGGTACATAAATAAGTCGGGGAGGTGCGCATAAATGATAACCAAGACGCTTAAATGATAAGAAATAGATCGGTGAAATAGATGTTGGAAATAATGAATGGAGTTCTAGATGAGAAGTGTACCGAAAAAGATTTTTGCTATTGTGTTTATTTTCTCATTATCCAGCCTGCAAAAATCGGGGTGGAGAATTAGGTACACAATGCTTACTTTTTCCGACTTTAGAAAAGATGAATGATGTTCACCATTCGTTGAATCCGCAGAGTCAGATTTGGCAGTTCTTAAAATTTTTAATATTAGGTCTGCTATTAAAATATGTCAATGGTTTCATAATGGAAAAGCTCAGCACAGATCGGAAATGTCGAAATACAAAAGTCGATATGCACTTGCTTCGCATCACTTGGGCCATCAAATTGATTTGCTAAGTCCAAAAAATAAATTAATTCATGAAATAAAACAAATAAATGAACAGGAAAAACATTAAAAACAAAAATAAGACACACAACAAATAAGTTACACTTCTCAAATTTTCTCGAATGGTGTTATAACATTTTCTTTGTTATTGAGCGCTCGTTCTACTTAAACGAGTGCTGAGCTCTCGTTTCACTTGAAGGAGCTACCTATATCGTTTTGCCCAAATGTCTGTAATTTTAGCATTTTGAGCTGAAAATGGTCTCAAACGATAGGCTTCGACTCCCGATGACGAACCCGTAGTCAAATTGAATTCTGTCCGTGGGACCGTCCGCCCGACCGTAAACACGATAACTTTCGAAGGAATTATCCTAGAGACTTGAGATTTTCAGGGTGCGTCCGTTTTCCAAATGCCGCGATTAAGTTCGTTAACCAGCCAAATAGTACAGATGTTCCATAAACTATAGCCAATCAACATTTTTGTTATTCAATATCTCATACAAAACGAAACCAATCGAAATGAAATTTCGCGGCCACATGTGAGATGCTCATAGTAAGCCTCATCCTAATGTTGTGGCCTAGTGTTAACAGAAACATGAAAAATTCAATTGGAATATTGAAAAGAAGTATCTTTTCATTTTTATAACAAAATATCCGATTCGAGTGAAATTTATTTTGTGAATGGAGCTTAATATACCTACTGAATGTTCATGCAAAATTTCAAGCGGATCACATTACCCAGAATTGTAGATTCTATCGAAGGAAAATTTGCAGTGAAATGTTCAATGCCAATTCTAAGCAGTGCGCGAAAATTTGTGAAAGTTACGTTGATACAACCATAGAAAAGTTTATAGTTATTCTTATATTGCCCTGATTTACCTTTTGATTGGAATGAAATCAAGTTTGAGGATATAAATTGCCGAAGTAAATTATCATGCTCATTTAAAAGAGAATTTATTTAAGTTATCTATTCAAATATTTTTAGAATATAATTTCTATCGTGCTGAGATTTTGCGTTCAAAAATTTAGTTTCAGTCTCAAGTCCTATACAACATTTTAAAATTAATAAACGAACGCTCAAAAGCACCTGCTCAGGGCTTTTCTTGAATTTTTTTATCTCTTACTTTTCCTTCCTGAGTCTTAAGGGTCAGGAGTAACAATTGGTTATAATTCTATCGTTCATTGTTCTACAGATGATGAATTATTCAGATGTAATTTATTATATAGACATATGATAATACATTTTTCTATGACGGCGTTCGTTTGCTTACTTTTCACTAATTCAGGCTTCAGCAAAATTTTTGCGAATGCAATACAGGTAATGAAGCTTTCGTGTGAGTATATGAAACATCCCTTATCCAACGAGATACGTTAGACTGAGTCAAAGGGGGCACCAATATTAATTCTCACACTTGAAATTTGCTGGCACATTGAGGTTTATTATACAAAATTTTAAATTTTGCTGTGAAACAATCACCCACAATTTTCTTGTCTGCAATCTAAAAACCTCGATTTATGTACCGGAAGTTTATAGTTAAATACACATGTTAATTTACAGTATTTCGATAATTACCAACTTAGAAACTCCACGCCCCGCATTTTCTGTATCTCACGAAATAGTTCTCCTTCGATCTTTATCAACTCTACAATTTGTACCAAAATATCGAACATTCTAACAACTAGTTCAACTTGACTGACACGAAAGCGCACATGAAGGCTAGGCTACTATCCTCTAGTATCGATCCTACATTCGAACAAAAATGTGACTGCCCATATTTCGATAAAAAAAATGTAAAATATTGAGCACGATCCGGATGTTTTTAGATCTATATCGTTGAACGTTTCAAATTATCAGATAAACGGTTAGGGCTCTAACCGTGGGAGATAACATCAACAAGAAAAAAACCAATGGATTGGCTGACTTAGGCCATAAGTGAAGTATCACATAGATCAATTGTTTCAAATTAGCACCCACAGCGCGCGTCTCTGGAACTGGTTCTCCGCATAATTACACGCCCAATTTAAAATTAATCGATTATGATTCTAAATGCGAAGTCTTGGTGAAGCTAGTAATCTTATACAATAAAACCTGCTGAAGTAACTTAACTTGGGGAGTAAACCTTGTTCTACATATAACAATAATATTTTTATTTGAGTAAAAGTAGTTTTACGATGTTTGCATATATGACTGCATCTTTGTTGCAATTAAAACATTGGGCCTTGACTTGTCCCAATAAAAAAACGGTTGTCCAAAGAGATTTTAGGTACATTACGTCTGGTGAAATGCATTCAGTCAACTTGTTAAATCGTGGGTTTTATAGTTTATGTTTTCTAGATGGTGTGACGGTTGACAATGTATATATTGCAGTAGGATTCTAAAATCCGTCAGTTTGCAAAATGAATGATCGTTATTGAACTGACGAACGTTTTCTGAAACTCTTTCAGAATACAGATCGTTTTACAATCGGCCTCATATTTTCAGTCAGTTTGTAAACTGCGTATAACATATCAGACAGATTGTCATATCCTACATCCCTTCAAACGTTCCACCTAAAATTTCTTCAGTTTTATTTGTTTTTTTAACGAAGTGAGAGTTGGTGATGTTCACGTAATTTTTTAAACTACAACAGATAGAAATCTTTCAATATGGAAAATTCGGAGAAACACGTGGAGTAGGATATTTCTTATCAATAACTAGAGAATGACTATTCTGTTTAGTAACATATATGTACTTACATATAATAGGGATTTCCGAATTAATTTCTGATTGGTCATTTGTTCCTCTCTGAATACATTTCATCATCTCTTTCGATAATTCATTGAGTGATATCGAAAACAGAAAAATATTACTTCTAGTAAGAAGGAAGAACGGTTATAAAAACTTAATTTTTGTTGCAATCGTTTCTTAATAATTTACTCATGTGTGAAGTTGTGTGTATCTCTCCACTTTTCTCATGTGAAAATTAGCACCTAGACATTAATTGATATTATTTTTCAGTTTTATGATTTTTAGTAAGTATTACTTGGAATAGCGAATCAAGTAGCAAAATTATTCCTGGAAGCCTGTTTTGTGATTTTGGAAACTTCTGAAAGCTCAAAAATGAGTACTCTTATTGGTCACTTGTCAGCTACTTAGTGCTCTAAGGCATGAGTTTCAGATTAACGAAAATTCATGTCTCCTAATCAGTATTTCCGTAATTAGAAAAATGAAGTAAAGCCGGTTACAAAAATAACAGTTAATTAATTTGCATCAAGACACGATACGTTTTCAGAATACGATTCAAAAGATTTGACAATCCGTCGGATGCATTGTTCGCGCTATTCAAACTGACTGGGAATTTCAGACCGATTGTAAAACGGTCTGAATATCAAATGAAGTACAAAAAATGTTCGTCATTTTACAAACTTCCTGGTGCTGTATTCTTGACAAGTGATCTGTCAAAGCGAAGACGAACTTCATAGCGCGTTGTGCATTTTTGCAGTTAAAAGAAGTTCTCGCGCAATGAAGTTCGTTTACGCTTTTAAAGATCACTTAGTCCAAGAGCTAGTAACACGTGTTTCATGAAGTGTTTGATGCACCCTGAAATTTTTCAATTCTAATATGTATGAGATAAGAAGCCAGAATACCTGTGTTGGCTTAGCCCAACCCGGGACATCAGGTACTGCGCATAATAGAAAGTGTAATAAAATTAAACCCGAAAAAAAGTGTTTGATTCAGAGGCCAACAAACTTTAATCGAAATTTTGTATAATTTTAAAAATAAATTTAATTAGGCAGACATTTTTGAGAGGGTTGGCTTATAATTAATTCTCCCCAAAGTTTTTTTTTTTAAATACAATTTGAAGTGTTCGATTCACTCTGAAATTTTAATAGCCTCTTAATCAAATATTAAAAAAATTAATAACAAAAAGCCAGACACTTTTTCCGGGGTTTAATTACCGGCAAACATGAAAATAAGTTTATTTAAAATAGAAAGAGATAGGTAGCGTGTGGCTGGCGGCGTGAGTGAGAGCACCGATCATCGGAGTAGCTCACTCGCTTTCTACGCTCTCATTGGTTGTTGGTCACATGTCCTTTACTAGCTGTAAATTTCAAACTCATATTTGTGAATAGAACTAAGAAATTTTTAATTATTTACACAATTTTTTTTTAACTTTAAATTTCTCAAGATACAACAATTGTGCAATTAAGTGGTGATGTAATCCTTGATTTAAAATTTTATGGAAGAAAAAAAGGAAGTTGCGAGGTTGTCATTCAAAATTTCACGAGTGTGAATTCAATTTTATAGGTTTATTATTATTATGAAAAATATTTTTTACAAAGAGGATTCATAAAAGCATTTTAAAAAGTCTCTTCAATTTCCTCCTCATCACTGTCCTCTGAATTTTCTTCGGCGAATCATCACTCGAAAACATGTCGTCATTATAAAAAGTTTGTTCATTATCTGAAAAAGATGAAACATAATTAGCATTATGGCAAGTTCCGTGTAAAATAGAAATAATTTGCCATAATGCTAATTATGTTTCACCTTTTTCAGATAATGAACAAACTTTTCATAATGACGACATGTTTTCGAGTGATGATTCTGCCGAAGAAAATTCAGAGGACAGTGATGAGGAGGAAAATTGAAGAGACTTTTTAAAATGCTTTTATGAATCCTCTTTGTAAAAAATATTTTTCATAATAATAATAAACCTATAAAATTGAATTTACACTCGTGACATTTTGAAAAATTCTGAAAAAGATGAAACATAATTAGCATTATGGCAAGTTCCGTGTAAAATAGAAATAATTTGACATAAAGCTAGTTATGTTTCATCTTTTTCAGATAATGAACAAACTTTTTATAATGACGACATGTTTTCGAGTGATGATTCTGCCGAAGAAAATTCAGAGGACAGTGATGAGGGGGAAAATTGAAGAGACTTTTAAAATGCTTTTATGAATCCTCGTTGTAAAAAATATTTTTCATAATAATAATAAACCTATAAAATTGAATTCACACTCGTGAAATTTTGAATGATAACCTCGCAACTTCCTTTTTTTTCTTCCATAAAATTTTAAATCAATGATTACATTACCACTTAATTGCACAATTGTTGTATCTTGAGAAATTTAAAGTTAAAAAAAAATTGTGTAAATAATTAAAAATTTCTTAGTTCTATTCACAAATATGAATTTGAAATTTACAGCTAGTAAAGGACATGTGACCAACAACCAATGAGAGCGTAGAAAGCGAGTGAGCTACTCCGATGATCGGTGCTCTCACTCACGCCGCCAGCCACACGCTACCTATCTCTTTCTATTTTAAATAAAACTTATTTTCATGTTTGCCGGTAATTAAACCCCGGAAAAAGTGTCTGGCTTTTTGTTATTAATTTTTTTAATATTTGATTAACCCTTAACCACAGTCGGGAGTCAAATTGACTCCGTGTGGAATTTATAATCAAAATATCTTTCGTTTGCGCAAGAATCTGCTCTTAAGCTTCGAGTTACCCTCGAATCTAATATCCTTCAGTACGCCTAGAGGCTTGAAGTGATCAAAATCGTTGTTTTGTTTACGCTATTTGGTTTCAAAGTTTCGCGCGCATCTTTGGAGTCTAATTGACTCCCGTCTGTATTACGTGCTAAATAATTAATATTATAAACCGGTGAGTTTACAAGAAAAATAATAAAAAATTTTAAATATTTATGGAAAATTATTGTTTAGGGATTCTATATTTTATCATTTTTTATAGAAATATGGATTCTAGTCCCGGACCATCCAGAAAAATCTGGGAAAGCAACTTATCACTGAAGAATTAGAGAGAAGACGAAATAATTCACGTGTAAGACTGGAAATGAAAGTAGCAATTAGAAACATTTTAGGAAGAAAAGAAGAGCAACCAAAAGAAACAGTAGGTAAACTCGCCATTAGAAAATACTGTTCAATTTGCCCCAAGAAACTAAAACGAAAATAATCTACATTATGCTCTGAATGCAGGAGTCCAGTATGCCTACAATGTTCTTCTGCTGTATGTTCAACATGCATTTGAAAACATTTTTTCACTTTTTTCTTAGAATAAATGTATTTTGTATTTGTTACTTGCATTAAGGAGTTTTATTTGAACGTTGTTAAATTTGAAAATTATTATTTACTCGTTTTCTAAGAATGTGTTGTTTGTTTGTTTTTTTATCATTCTGATTTTTATAATAAACGGTTTTAAACTTGAAAATGACATTTAATTGAATGAACCTACAGGTTTTTCACATTAATCACAAAAAAACCCTTAATAAGATCATTTAAAACACAAAGAGTCAATTTGACTCCTGTCTGTTACAATGTTAATCAAATTCATGTCTGTGGTTAAGGGTTAAGAGGCTATTAAAATTTCAGAGTGAATCAAACACTTCCAATTGTATTTAAAAAAAAAACTTTGGGGAGAATTAATTATAAGCCAACCCTCTCAAAAATGTCTGCCTAATTAAATTTTATTTTTAAAATTATACAAAATTTCGATTAAAGTTTGTTGGCCTCTGAATCAAACACTTTTTTCGGGTTTAATTTTATTACACCTTTCTATTATGCGCAGTACCTGATGTCCCGGGTTGGGCTAAGCCAACACAGGTATTCTGGCTTCTTATCTCATACATATTAGAATTGAAAAATTTCAGGGTGCATCAAACACTTCATGAAACACGTGTTACTAGCTCTCCGACTAACTCTTCCAGAATACGGGGCCTGGTGCCGTATTCTCGACAAGTGATATCCGAAAACGTATACGAACTTCATTGCGCGAGTCCCTGTTTTACCTGCAAAAATGCACACCGCGCAATGAAGTTCATATACCTACGTTTTCGAATCACTTGTCGAGAATACGGCACAAGAGGGGCTCGCGCATTGAAGTTCGTATACGTTTTCGAATATCACTTCTCGAGAATACGGCACCTGGTCGTTTCACAAACTGAAAGATTTTACTCGTAGTATCAAACTGCGACATATACATTGTAGATACTCCTACAGAACCTAGCACAAATGTCGCTGAGAACAGAACTAAGTGAGACCAAATATAAGTGGAGGAAAATGAAGATTGGTTGCCTTGAAATTGAGTTCTTGAAATTTCGAATAATATGGAACATTCTTCCTGATAAATTTTTTGAATTATTAATTACATCGACTCGTTATCTGTACATTTTTGACCGCTATTCTTAGGGAACGCGTTCCCATAATTCAGCCCAAATGTGTGTTTCAAATACTGGACCGACAGTAGGCTTATGACTTTATTAGACTCAATAATGAAAAATCCGAGGCAGAAGATATTTTTAACCTGTCGACCTTAAATAATTTTAATTTAAAACGGAATATGCTAGAGACTAGAGGCTGGATAGATAGGAAATACGATAAATCTCTCGCAAATGAGAAAAAACCAGTCGCACATTTTTCATTTATGGTGATTTGAACTTTTTTGAAAATCATTCAAGTATAAAATAAACACTTTTCCATTTTTCTACACATTATTTTTGGTATTGGCGTTTCGTCTTCGCTTCGAAGTCTTCATCAACAACAAAGTAATAGTGACTTATCATCAAAATATCATTTTTTGCTGATATGATATGAAAATCTGAATTATCGGTTGGTTGCCAGGAAACAGCATCAGCCTCAAATAATGGTTTGGACTGCCGGACGCGGATGGGCGCTCACCAATCGTTTTTATTGAGCCTGGCGTCAAAGTTGATGCGGCATTTTATCAGGAAAATTTTCTTGAGGCAGCTTTGAAGCCGGGGGCTGATCAACATTTCGGCCGTAGAACATAGAGGTTCCAGATGCAGGAGACTGCACCGGCATACAAAGCGTGAGTGAAGCAAGAATTGTTGAAAAACAATGTTTCAAATCCAATGGATTATTTCCTCTGAGCCATTTTGGAAAGCAAGGTCCGAACTAAAAAATATACCTGGGGCCTATTGCACCAAAATACTTTGCAACTTTTCACTTCGCACTTTGCATTCTGACAAATTTCAGAAGTGAAAATTAGTTATGTTGCACAACATTTCTCCCAATATTTAATGTCTGCGGAGTAATTTTCACTATGCACTTGACTTTTCACAATGTATTTTTCATTTTTGAATGCGTTTCGTGCCACTTAATTCATTTGAAAAGTGAAAAGTGCAAAGTGAAAAGTTGCAAAGTGTTTGGTGCAATAGGCCCTAAAACGCTGAAAAAAGGCATTGTCCGTGAGTGGGCAGTGGGCTTAGCGGGTAATTTACGTTCGGCCAACTTGCGATTCGGTTTTTGACTATCGCAAGGCAATGCAATGAAAGGTGGCCATATCGAGCCGAAGTGAATTGATTCTGAAAATTTGAATATTTTCACATGTTCTGTACATAAAAACAAATGAAATTAATTTTCCTAACCGTAATTATGGACTCTTGAATAGGTTACACTTCGAGTACCGGACCTTATAGAAATAACTAGTTCGGCCTGTCCAGAATGGGTATATCCGCGTGTACTCGCAAGTAAATTGAAATATCAGCCAGGCATAATTCCCATAGAGCGAAAGATTGATATTGATACATTATTAAAAATCCTTTCGTACCTCACGTTTCCCCCATATTTTCCATATCATTTCGAAGAATTTCCGATTCGGTGTCCTCAAGAGCATACAGAGAAAGTTAAATAGATGGGAACGAACAATAGTGAATACATCACCAACAACGTCTCTCAGATATTCTTCGGGGAAAGTTAGCCGAGAAAGATGATCAGGAAACACGCTCGTATCTGGGTCGAAAAGATCTATTCAGTTGTGTAACATATCAATTTTTTGCCATCATCATCATAGCGCACGGATGTCTGATTCAAATGGTTTTACATTGTGTGGATGCGAGGCGCTTCTTCTAATTAGAAAGACAGAGCTGGCGTAAGGTGCATGTGTGTATTGCCAAGATGCTATTATGAGGGTTTTGATTGATTGATGAAGAGATTGGTCGGATCAAATCCTTTGATCACAAGGTTTATTGACCGTAACTTTCATTTAATTATATTCGAAACATCATATGTACATACGTCGGAATGAACGAAAAAACTTGGCTTTTCACACAAAGCTTAATTATTTCCTCATCTAATACTCCATTCTCACCATTATAAATATATAATATTATTCTTACTCTTTATATATTTGCTCTCATATACATAAATGCAAGCGTGCTTCCATATTTACTCATTCAATTAAATATTGATGTTAACGAAAGTTTTTTAAATATCTACATGTAAAAAAATTCCACTAATTATTCGGATGATTAAATGAATATGAAACAAATTGACGCGCTAGGTATTCATTCAAATGAGGATACCCATTGAATTCGATTTCATTATGAGAAACTTATTCGAAATCAATGAATCTTAACGTGTAATGATTTGAGTTTTGTACCTGCTCCCTGAACAAGCTTATAAATGATTCGATCTTTATCATTATTACTAGGTATTCATTATTCATTCATCTGATGAAAATGGTAGATCACTTGAAAAAATACTTTTGCACTTTTTTACCAAATATATATTTTCCTAACTCAAAATTGCAATTAAATTTTTGTAAAAAAGCACCTGATCTGAAATATTGAATATTTCGAATTTTCTGTCTTCAATGCCGGATAACTGGTTTTGATAACATAACAAATTTTCAAATCAGTATAACTCGATAACTTTTTCACAGATTTGTCGAACCCAATCCTCCATATCCTCCTCTGAAAATATGAAGTGTTCAGGTTGGGACGGCCAAATAGAATCACTATATTTCTTCAAAGTCTCACTCAGTGAGTCGTTTGAGGATACACCCTGCTCAAAAGTCTAAACATGCAGACATGTGGCACATGAAGTTTATATAGCAATAGTATGGTCAGTCGAAGTCATCACTAGTTCAAAACTAGTAGTTTTTCTGGAAACGATTGATATTGTGCGCGACCAATATTGAAAGATCGTCATATCGTGCGATTGAGATAGTTATACGCATGCAATATTGCATGAAGTTTTGACTGTTCAGAAAATTGTTTTTGTACAACTGCCATTGAAAGTGATACTTTCAATAACAAAACAATATTAAAATTGATTGTCTACGGGAAAGCGTGTTATTAGCTATTTATGATATGAGTGTTAAAAGTGACGTTTTATTTTGTGAGTAAAAAGGTTTGTGAAATGAGCGAATTGAGCATTTTCACGAACAAAATAAGACCACTTTTAACACTAATACCATACAATGTTTTTTGTACAACTGCCCTATTTTGATAATTAAATGGGCGAATTTGCAATGACAATAAACTTCAGAATGATATGAGTGTTAAAAGTGACGTTAATTAACGTGGAAGCGTGTTAAAAATATTTTAACATGCGTCCACGTGAACAATCAATTTTAACATTGTTTGCTGTCATTAAAAGTGTCACTTTCTAAGACAGTTGTGAAAAAATATTTTTAACACGCTTCCACTTTAATTAACGTTACTTTCAACACTCATATCAATTTAAAGTTTATTGTCATTGCTAATTCGCCCATTTCATTATCGAAATGGGGCAGTTGTACAAAAAACATTGTATGGTATTTGTGTTAAAGTGATTCTATTTTCACGCACAAAATAAAATGTCACTTTTAACACTCATATCATAAATAGCTATTGTATTGGATCCTACATAATTCTTCAATAGTTCAAAAAAAGGAGTGGTCAGAGAATTGCTTCAAAAATATGATCGAGGAGCTCCGAAACACGTCTCTGAATTGTGACAGGTGAAGAACTGTAGATTGTAGGGCTGTTTCAAATGTTATTCGCACACGAAGCACTTCTGAGCAAATGGACGCCTGAATTTTCGGGAAAACCTGGATATGAAGCACCGAACCACCAACTTTGAAAATATCCGCCTCAGAAAGTGCAGCCATCAAAATGCTCAAAACAAAATAATATGCTTGCAACGTAAATTTCATTCATGAGCTAATGAATTCCCAATATTTTGAATCAAAACTGTGAACGAAAATAATTTAGAATCACATTTATCACATAATTTTATGTTTCATTATACTCAAATCATGAGATTTCTGAAAAATTATAATTTCACCTCTCAAAAACATCTCTTGATTTTCTATTTTCACGACTTAAGCATTTTTATTATAATTCAGTGCTCTAAATATAACCTATTCCGAATGAAAGTTCAATTTAATTCTTGAAAATACAATTCTTCGAAAGGGTATGAACGAGTTGAAAAGAAATGGACGAATTAACAGATGGATGTTTTCAAACCCTCAGAATCCACTGTTTGAAATTATTAGCTATTGATATTATATTAATAACCCGCAAACATCCCTACAGAAACAGAATCGAAAAAATGAGTCATAGAATAAGAGAGTATTATGAATCTTTGATATATCGTGTTATTCAAACTGCTTCAAGCGTCAACACGAATTGCAGGCAACACATAGAAACATAATTTGGATGTCAGCAAAACATATCCAGCCTACACCATTCAATTCGATTTCGATATAGCAGACATGCACGCTCTTCAAAGAACACGCAAGTCATAAATAGTTTGGGGGCTGTAGGGAAGAGCTATTGGTTCAATTTACTTCGTATTAATCGAGTGAACAAATATAAGCAAAAGTATTTTATAAAAATTCAAGGAAAGCCCTGAGCAGGAGCTTTCGAGAGCTCGTTCATTAGTGGTGCAATAAGACTAAAACCTCAAAATAAATATTTATATGGAACTTGAGATTTATACCAAATATATGAATGTAGAATCTGATGACGATAGGAATAAGTTCTGGAAACTATTCAGATAATGAAATATGTAAAAAATGAATAATTGAAAAAAAATGGTTTTTATGAAGCGATCATCTTGAAATTTTGCATACATTCAATTCATCAGTTTTCGTAAACAAAATGAATTTTACTCGAATCGGATTTTTACACTATGGCCACAAAATTTTGCATTTGTCTCGAATCGGATATCCTATTATGGAAATATTAAGATTCCTGTTTTCAATATTCCAATCGAATGTTTTATTGTTCTGTTAACACAAAATAAATTTCACCGGAATCGGATATCTTTTTATGGAAAAATGAAGTTTCTTCTTTTCAATACCGTAAATGGGGGATACTTTGTGACTAGTGGGTAACTTTGTGACAATACGCAAATCAAAACAAACTGCCCAATATTTTCCAAGTTTCGCGCGCATAGAGAATTTTTTCTGTCGCCGGGCGACAGCACATATCTCAGCCCAATCAAATATATCTTCATAAGTGTGGTAGGCCTCTCTAGTAACTTGTAGACTGCCATGAGAAGAGCATACCGATTCTGTCGATTTCTTCAAAAGCCGGAAACTTTCGTCTGCACAGCCAATCTGAAATATTGTCAGTTAAAATCGTAAATAGGTTCATTGCTCCTGTAGTTATCATATTATATTCGAAATTAGAGTCAAGAATCATTGATTTTAATATCTTTTTTCGAAGAAACAAAAAAAGTTCGCAGCATGGGGTAACATTGTGACATGTCACAACGTTTTCCAAATAATTACATATGATTTTTTTTTTAATTTTTTTGCATGTAGACTGCGACCAAAATCTTGCCAGAATGCCTCAAACATATAAGAGACGCTTGGGAGCAAGAGCTTACAGAAATCCCATGTTGCTGAAAAAGCTGGTACAAGATTAAAAAAAAAGGCTGCGGAAAATTTAAAAGCAGTATAAGCTTTTTAAGAGCAACGAATATGTTGAGGATTTTTGCGTGATTGACTACTGACAATAACCAAAACAAATTTTGAAGGAAAAGAGAAAAAAAGGGAAAAATTTTCATTACAAGGCTTACCTGATCACTCAGAAATTTTGTAATCCCAGGAAAATTTTGCAGTTTGTAAAATTTGAGAGTGTGTAGTTTTATGCCTACTCTCATTCAATCTTAATATTAACTCTTATTTCAGCCCATTACATGTTTTCGTTCTTGTTCAGAATATTAATTTTTGTTTTCAATGAAAGTTGAAGTTAATTCATGTTTTTTTATCCAAAAAATATGAGCACATACTTTTTTCTAATTTTTAGTAATTTTATACTCAAAAGGCAGGGGTATTATTGTGCTCTGATTCGAAAAATGCTTTGCCACAATGTTACCCCGGAGCACGGGGTAAAATTGTGACAATTTCAAATTCGAAAAAGACTATATCAAAATAATTTTTTCAACAATATTATATTCTCAATGTGTACCGAAAGGACGGATATTTACTGTGTATTTTTTTCACCTTTTATCTGCTCAAGAGGTGTTTAAAAATGTGTGAAAACCTCAAAAACTGTCACAAAGTATCCCCGTTTTACGTATTCTAATTGAATTTTCTATGGTACTGCTGTGGCCATAGTGTAGGCCATAAAAAAATTTGCATGAGGCTTATTATGAGCATTTGGCATATGGTCCCAACATTTAATTTCGATTAGATTTGTTTTGTCTGACATATCGGTAAACAAAATCTTTGAATGGTTATATTTTATGGAACACCCTGTACAATTTGACTGATTAACGAACTTAACCGAGGAAATTGGAAACTTAACTTACCCTGAAGATATCAAATCTTAGGACAATTCCTTCAAAAGTTATCGTGGTAACGGACGGGCAGACGGATGGACGGCCCCACGGACAGAATTGGATTTGACCACGGAATTCGAACCCTATCGTTTGAGACCATTTTCGTCATCAAATTCGAAAGAATACAATATAATTTTCTCAATGAGAGCGCATATACAGTGTATTCTATCTCAGACAAGTATTTTCTTATTCCATAGTAATTTGAACTTCCCGAAACACAACGAGTGATTTTGTTTGGGGTGTTTAAAAATATGTTTTTTTTGCCGGCGTGAACGAGCAACCCTTTAAGATGGAGCCGCCTCAATATAGTAGATGGTTGAGTGATACTTGTTGAAAGTTCTTGGAAGCCTCTTCACAACGGGCCATGAAGAACGTAATTTTGATTAACCGTACAAAGTAAACCTAGAGATGCCTTCTTGCATTGTTGACGCAGGCAAGTAAAATCTATTAATGATCGCAGTCAGCGTTGCGAACTTTTGCCGTATCCTTATTCCATATAGGATATTGGTCTAAGGCTCCCCTGCTATAGTACTAACAGCTAGGATTTGCTATAGACAATTCTGTCAATTTGGCAGCATCGGCCTATTTCTGTTTAGTTGTTCTATGTGTCGTGTTTATATTTTCGTTTCGATTTGACGTTCATAAACTGAATTATTTTACTGATTTGGTGGCTGTTTATTGTTGTTCAAGAGTATTTTGGTAATAATAAATATGGCAAAATTACGGACTTGTTGTTGATCATCTAAATTTGTAGAAATGAAGATCTAGCCTATCGTTCACTTCACTCCAGTGCGGCAGTGAAATGCTTCCGTCTCACTCTAGAGCTTGGTTGATTACAATGCAGTAGGGGCATCTCCTACTGTTTACTTCCTACTCTGAGGTATTCCTTTTCGTCTAATTTGAGACAATAAAATCGGTTATCATAATCCCGTAACAGTCACTATGAACAGTGATGTCCTCATCATCGGCCATTTTGATTATTCAAATAACCAGACAATCTGAAGCACTTCTTCTTCGCTAAAGATGATTTTCCGAGCAAATTTAGGGCCTGCTTCAAAATGTTCAAAATCCCACTCAGTTTGAGAAAACGTTGTTGAGGATCATTAACTTCGAGTTCCAGAATCATTTCCAGGGTGAAAAATTTGTATCGAATATCGAGGATATAGAGTGGAAAAGCTGTGAATAGATCATTAACAATTTCATGAAATGAATATGGTGCTGTGGTCATTTCGCTCACATGTTTTTTATCGATAAACTCTTAAGGGTTAAATAAACATCCATTGATTTTCCATGACAAGTGTCGTGTTGTTCGGCGCGCTTGTTCCTCGGAACAGGGCATGCTATTGTTTCGCCAAAAACGATTCGGTCACTGATGAGAAATTCGAGATCAGAAACGATTATGTCCGGTCATCAGTGAACGCAAGGAGCTAGAGAATCAAAATTTTCGGGTAGGATGCAAATATCTCGCTTTATTTCAGTGTATGACGAAATCGTTCGAATATTTCCTGAGTTATATATAGACATTCAATCTTCGAATATTTCAAAGACTCGTATTCCTATCAGGTCCAGGTTTTATATTTTGTTGTTAGTTGAAGATATGGAGGCTTGTGAAAAATGTCATGAATATCTATCGAACAAAAAATCTGAATACTTCAAATTCACAACAGTATAACTAGAGACTTGAGATTTCAGGGTTTCATTTGTGACCCGAATACCTCTTCTATTTTTTACTTGTCAAATCGGTCCAATTGTTTTCGAACCATAGAGATTTAAGACACTAGATACGAGAGGTTATTCTTTGAATTGAGCTTGGTATAGAAAAATCATCGCTCTTCAAATTATCACTCTTGCGAAAAGTATACTCATTTGATCTAATGTATAGAATCATAAGAAAATATTAGATTTGTATTGAATCTTGATTTAGCATCAATTTCATAAGGAACGAATATAAATTGATAGGAAAGTGAGAAACATATATTCTTTAAACAGAGAAACGAGAAAAACAGAAATACATATTAATTATACCAAAAGTTAGAATTGGATTTATTACAAGAAAACTATTTTTACCTAAGAGATTTGGGCATCATTACAATGGTAATTTGACCACACATGTCTGAAATTTGATGAATTTTTTCCAAACAGAAACCATTATCATATGAAATAAAGGTCTAAACTTGTAGGTTTTCTTGAGTTTATTTCAAAATAAATTCTAAAAGTAGCATATTTATTCCTTATTCCTCAAAATGTCATGTCTCCGACCCGAATATTTACATCAAATATCAGCATAATTGGATTCATACCTCTTAATTATTTTTTTGTAAAACTGTAGTAGTAATACTTCCGACTATTCAGCAGATTCACCCTACCCATAAAAGGGAAAATGGGAAAGATCACGTTCAGAGTTTCTGGTACTTTGTCCGGAGAATAACCACCACTGTAGAATAACATTTTGAGAGACAGTTAAGTTGGTTTCGGTACTCACGTTGGAAAAAAACACTAGCAAACAAGGTTGAAAGCCTTGCATGAAATTAAGATATTATCATATCAATACGTTGAACATCAAAAATTTTGAATTCAAAAATATCCTCTTAACTTTACCTGATCCGTTCCTGTTCAACTTCATTATCACTTTACATAACAGCGAACAGTAGGTTCCTATCTATTTTGAAGATTGTGTAGAGATTCATTTTCGACAATTACGATAATTCCCTTGAGCTATAACAGCTACTGGGCTATTCGTGGGAACTGGCTGTAATGTTCATTAGTCAATACAGTGCAGTGTAATGAGCGTAATATTAAATTACTCACTCGTTTCGTATGGTTTTTTTAACTGTAATCGTAAAATAGAAACGAGTATCTATCAATAAAACACATGAAAAACGTACCTAACAAAATGATTGAATCGCATCGATGCTATGTTGGAAAAGAAAGTTTTTATCCGCTCTTCTCTTGATGTGCTTTTTTTTCATTTTCGTGAGATCAAGAACCTGTTGTGGAATTTTTCTTTTAGAGTACATCTTGTCTAATGCACAGGTGAAATTTGAAGATGAATGGTTTGTTTCTATAAATCATTTCTTGATTTCTTTTTGAATATACAGGGTGAATCCTGTTGAACTGTACATACTTCACACCGAGATAGAGGACACTTTGCTGGTTTCAAAAAGACCCCCACATGTATGGTCTCAAACGATTCGTTTGAATTATACAGGGTGATTTCCAGTTTTGGGTCATATTTTCAAAATGCTCTATTGGACGAACGAATAATCACAAATTCATCAATTTGGTACGTAGGAGGACTGTATCAATCTCCATACAGCTGAGTTAACAGTTTCCAGGACCGGACTCTATTTTTATGATATTATCGGAATTTATGAAAAAAAAACACCCTGTAGATGAAAAAATCAAAAAACCTGTTATAGCAGTTCAAACTACACTAAATACTCTTCAATAAAGAGTAATAAAATCACGTGACACCCTACAAATTTGGAGAAAAAAAATTGAATATGCGCAATCGGGGATGAATTTTTTGGACGGCCTAATTCACATGGAAACCATACCTAAATGTATCAAAAGTTGAAGACAGGAGAATAATATCAGTTTAAAATTTCTCGATATTCAAATATTCCAATATTCAGGTAATTTTCGTCAGTTTCTAGGACCGGACTCTATTTTCTGATATTCGGAATTTATGAAGAAAATCACCCTGTAGATGAAAAGTCAATAAACCTGTCAGAGCAGTTCAAACTACACTAAATACTCTCCAAAAAAAAGTAATAAAATCCCGTGGCACACCTACAGATTCAGAGAAAAAAAATTGAATATGGGTCGCGCAAGATTCGCCCTGAATATGAAACACCCTAAAAACTGTTACGGGAGACCAACAAACAAAACAATAATAACCTACAAGAAATTTTCATGAAATCGCGAGACACACAAAAAGATTAAAAAAAATTGAATAATCGTATCATCGTACTCAGAGATAATTTTTTTCATGGGGAGTGGATATAACCTGATAATATTCGACTTTTCATGCATTTCGGTATAGTTCTTCTACTAAACTTCAGCCGCCAAAAAAAAGATCTCTGAGTACGATTATTCAATTTTTATTTTAAATCTATTTGTGTGTCTCGCGATTTCATGAAAATTTCTTGTAGGCTAAGCTGTTGTTCGGTCACCCGTAACAGTTTTTTGGGGTGTTCCATATTCAGGGCGAATCTTTCGACCTATCATCTATTGAAAACCCATCTGAAATGGGAGTCTGTCCCTGAATATTGGAATACTTGAATGCGTAGAAGATCTTAACCATTAATATTCAACTTTTGGTACATTTGGGTATGTTTTTTTTTCGTGAATTAGGGCGTACAAAAAAAATATCTCCGAGTACCCATATTGAATTTCTTTTCTTCTGAATCTGTAGGTGTGGCACGTGATTTTATTACTCTTATCGAAGAGTATTTAGTGTTTTTTGAACTGCCATGACAGGTTTATTGACTTTTTCATCTACAGGGTGATTTTCTTTATAAATTCCGATAATATCAGAAAAAAGAGTCCGGTCCTGGAAACTGACGAAAATTACCTGAATATTGGAATATTTGAATATCGAGAGGATTTAAACTGATAATATTCTCCTGTCTCCAACTTTTGACATTTAAGTATGGTTTTCCATGTGAATTAGGCCGTCCAAAAAATGTATCTCCGATTACGCATATTCATATTTTTTTCTCCTCCAAAATTGTAGTGTGCCACGTGATTTTTTACTCTTCATTGAAGAGTTTCCAGTGTAGTTTGAACTGCAATAACAGGTTTTTTGACTTTTCATCTACGGGTGTTTTTTTTCATAAATTTCGATAATATCAGAAATAGAGTCCGGTCCTGGAAACTGATAATCTGTTAACTCAGCTGTATGGAGATTGATACAGTCCTCCTCGTACCACAATTTTTGATGATTTTGTGTGATTTTTTCGTTAGTCCAATAGAGCATTTTGAAAATATGACCCAAAACTGGAAATCACCCCTGTATATTCAAACGACCGTTTGGAGACCTTTCATGTGGAGTCTTTTTGAACCCAGCAAAGTGTCCTCTATCTCTGTGTGAAGTATGTACAGTTTCTCAAACATTTGACTTCCTTCCTACGTCTCTTTTCCTGTATTATGCAAGAAGAACATAGCAACATTATTGTTGTCCAACACTATCAAGAGTTACACCGAAACGAATTGTTAATTTGACCTAGGAAATCGTGAAAATTTTGTCCTCCCACTGCAGATAGAATTTTCCCCTTCATCGTTGCTCATTTCCTGCTTATTCCTTGACAAACAGCGAAACATATTTTTTCTAATGTTTTACAATACTTTCAAACGAAATAAGTTAAAAACTTGAAATGCCAGGGATTTATCTCGGTTGAGTTCGTGAATTGGCTGCTAATTGGTTAAATAGTTTCCGAGTTACAAGTTATAATTTTTCGAATATTTACAGACTTAGAAATCCAAACGTGTTCAAATTCTATACTCATTGGAGTAATGACGATAAACAAAATGTGTTGAAAATCTCTAAATTCGATTCCTCAGATACTGTATCATTTAAGAGTGTATAGATTGGGCAATATTGAGGTTCCCTGCATCTATCATCTTTCTAGCTTTCAGATATGGAGGAAAATGGAGAGCCGTGTTTTTTTGCAAAAGTTCACAATACAGTGAACTGAATTTCTCAATTTTTTTCCGTTTTTGATTCAGAATAAAACATTTGTGCATTTTTCACTTTGCCAATTAATACGTCCATCCGTGTGTGAACATGAGATTCGAAAACAACCATGCGGGTACTTTGTCCACTACTACAATGAAAACAGATTTTTCTTCATCTAATGAAAATAAGAATTTGTTGTGAAAACATAATTTCTTTTTCTGTTTTGAAAATCCACAGGTTTCTGAATTTATGCAAAGATGCGATTCCTCAGATCATTTAATGAATGGAAATTTTATATTGTGGGCCTGGAAATGCGGTGTTTTCAAGATGCAAGGTGTTAAGCTTTACTTATGAATTGACTAAAAAGTGGTACGCCATTTAGATATTTCAAACTAACATTTTTCAATTCATCGTTCCATCTGTGACAAAAAATCTCTTCTGCCTTTCTTTCGTGTAGGGTGCCGTTTTTATGTAAGGAAATAAATATCTTAATGCGGACTTATGTACTTACAAACATTACAGCAAGAATTTATTTTTTTCACAAATTCAGTACTTCAAAAATAATTGTTAGTTTGAAATATCTCAGTGGGTACCATTTTTCAGTCAGTTTTCAAGTGAAACTTTAACACTCAGTATTTCGAAAATAATGCGTTTTCCGGATCGTTATTCATTTGAACTTTTTTCATAAAATGATCAATGAAATCTGCCCTGTAATTATTTTCATCAATTCAGAAACAACCATATACATACAGGGTGTCCCGTAATCAGACCGACAAACTTCTAGTGGAGATTATATATCATATTTTAGGACAGATTCGACCCAAATCATATAATGCAAAATTGCTTCGTTAAACGAGCTAGTGCCCTTTGAAGATGACGTCCTGTCCACACTTTTGGCCACATATTCGCAAAACGAGTCACATAAAGTGCTGAAAGTTCACACATTGGCTAATATCAAAAATAGACATCGATTAGATTGAGTGCATTTCTTTCATGTCAAGCACAATCGTATCATTTGGGGGGGGGGCGAAGGGTATTTTTAGTTGGAACTTTTTTAACTTTCATTATTTCGCGAGATTTACATCATATTAATAAACTCTGATGTTTTTTTTTCTTGAAAAAAGAAGCTTTTGTACAATAACGCCCAGATGCAGCATTTCTGAGAAAAAATTATTTTTATCATTTAACTACCTACCTAACTCTAAAGACTTAGTGAAAAGAGAGAAAATTTCAAATCTATTTTTTCGGAAATGGTGCATCTGGGCGTTATTATACAAGAGCATCTTTTTTCAAGAAAAAACATCAGAGTTTATGAATATGATGTAAATCTCGCAAAATAATGAAAGTTAAAAAAGTTGGACAGGACGTCATCTTCAAAAGGCACTAGGTCCTTAACGAAGCAATTTTGCATTATATGATTTGGGTCGAATCTGTCTAGAATACTATCTATAATGTCCACTAGAAGTTTGTCGTCTAATTACGGGACACCCTGTATAATCTCATATATTGCCAGGAGTATGAGATAATAGTCAAATGAAATTCGTCACAATGCAAAACACTGGGATGCTCTTTATTCCGAAAAATGATAAAGGTATTGGATGAGAAGAATTTATGATCTGAAATATTGTGTAACTTGACTTTTTTTGTCGATAAGTCTGAACCATCAAAAAGTTATATTCATTAGAATTCTTAGAATTCATCATCATATCATTCAGTGAAAACCGAAATTGAATAAATTGATTAATTCCACCATTCGCGGAAAGTCACCACTGCACGATTCTATTTCTTGAAACACACTTATGATTACTTGGGATAGCAGCGTTCTGCAAGATCTTTTTGAATAATCACTATTTGTACCATATCACTGAAAAACACAATCAATACTTTACCACACTTTTAGAGTTTTTAAGGGGTGGAATGAATGGAGTAAAGTTCTCATAGGAGATTCGATTAATGTAAAATCAGTAAATTCTGAAAATCATGTCATCAGATAACTTTCTTATAAATGAGTCATAGTTATTGTGAAAATAAAATTAGGCTGGAAAAAAGCTTGTGTTTTCACTTTTCTATAATACGCTTCAAAATTATGGATTCGTTGCCTCATGCGAGAAATTTTTGGCAATAAAGTCCTGAAACGGTCAATTCTTTTTTACTTTTACCAAATTTTATGCAGTTCTGTTGTTGCATTTGCACCCTTTGCCATTTCCCTCAAACCCTCTAAATTTTTCGAAAAAGTGTGGGTCATGTGTACATTTTTGGCAAGGTATTTGTATCTTCTATGCAAGCGGGCAGAAAAAAAAAATTTTTTTTTTAATTAGTTAGTTCAAAGAAGTTTTCAGTATGAGTCATGCTCATTCACTTCTGTAAAACGCTTGCTTTCCAGTAGCGATCTTAGGTAGGTATGTTATCAGTAAGTTTCAACTTCAGTAGACACGTACTTCAGAAGATTTCTTTTCTGTAATAAATTGCTTCCATTCCTTTCCTCTATTATATTATATATATATATATAATATATGTTAATGGAATGAGTTCTACAAATCCACAAGCACTAGAAAAAATAATCCGTTTTCCCCTCGAACAGCTCTAATCAGTATTTGATTCCTTTAGTCACTAAAAAACGCTTCGCATTTGTAATTAGGTAATACATATGAAAAAATCTCTAAATGAATGAGACCAAACTACCCCATGAACCGGAAACACAGATGGACCGACACTATAACTTACAATTTCAAAACGATAATTTCATCGAATGACACCTCCAAGAGATTATCTGCAAGGCGGACAACTTTTTACTCTGCGAGATGACACTCATTATCGAAAAAAAACTCGAGACTTCCAGCCTCGTTTTGTTGATTGTGAACAAGTTCGGACTCCCTTTTTGCAGAACCGGGAGTCGTTTATTTTCGTCCAATTAAAGAGTAATTCGTTCGAATATTAATAAGGAATTATAATTGTAAATAAATAAATTTCGAAACAGAATGTCTTGTGGCCACGTACATTTTAAGAAAACCGATATAGGTAATTACTGCTGCTACCACCTGAGGAATGTTTTTTTACAATGGTTTTCGTACATAATATCCGAACCTGTTTCAACACATTTGAAGTTTTAATCGGGCCGAAGACTGTATTTTTGTAGGTGAATTAGAATATCAGTATTTTGTTCACATTGAAAATGAAAAATTTTACGAAAAGCCATATGCAGGTGCTTTGAGATCTCGTTCATTGGTGGAGCAATAATGCTATTACTTCGAAATTTTTTATAGGAGATTATGCCAAGTATATTAATTCAAAATCTTAGCAGAATCGGAATAACATTCTGAAAATTATTCGAAAAGGAAATATGTAAAAATCAATAATTAATAAAATTAGATTCTATGATTCATCAGATCAAGCGATCATCTTGAAATTTTGCATGAACATCAGTAGATCAATCTTCATTCGGAAATGAATTTCACTGGAATCGGATAGTTTGTTTATGGAATTATAAGGATTCTTCTTTTCAATATTCCAATGAAACTTTTTGTTTTGTTTACACTATGATAACAAAATTTTGCATGAGGCTTATTATGAGCATCTTACATGTGGCCGCAAAATTTCATTTCGTTTGGTTTTTGTTTTGTCTTAGATATTGAGGAACAAAAATTTTGAAGGGTCATATTTTATGGAACACCTTGTACGATTGTCTGGTCGACGACCTCAACCGCGGCATTTAGAAACCGAACTCAGCTTAAAAATCTCAAGCTCTAAGGCAATCCCTTCGAAAGTCATCGTGAAAACGACCGGACTGACATAATTCAATATGATCACGGATTCTTCGTCAGAGAGTGAAACCCTATCGTTTGAGATCATTTTCGGCTTAAAATTCGAAAATTACAGACACTGTGTAAGTATATGCTTGGGGAGATCCTTGTGATATGGTTTATAAGCATTATAGTAAATATAATTTTTCTCATTGTCTTTGATTATTATAATGATTCTGTTTGATATTGAGATTATAATTACGATTACGTTCACGATTACAGAATGAATTGAAACTTTCAGGGAAGGTGTAGGTGCAGAAGAGTTCATTAAGTGTCGTTCATATGATGGCGAATCGGTTCATAGTTTTAGTATTAGTAAGATGAGGATTTTGCATTCATATACTCAGCATGATTTCCTATAGAAATGTCGAGGTAATAGCCTCAATTGCTCCACAATGAACGAGAGCTCAAAGCACCTACTCAGGACTTAAAGTTTTTAGTTGATTAAATGAGGCTTTGACACGAAAACTTTTCAATTTTAGAATTTGGATCGCTTGGTTATAAATGTCAAGCCCAAAGCTTAACATGTTCATTTGAACAAAAAGGGTCGGTAAATAATCTGATGACTGATCAGACATGGTCAGATGACAGAAGCATGCATAATCTCAGGAAGGACAAATATGCAACACCAGAATCAACCAGAAATGAAGTTATGTTTGGTATGTGTGATAGCAAAGAAACCAGTGGATAAATCTCCATTCTTAAACATGAAACAATCTAGTACCAAACGACTTGGACACAAGAACTTAAAGAGTATAGCTTGAGTCCTGGCCAACCTTCCAATAATGTCCGTCACACAAAACTAAGGATACCATCTGGTGCCTTGAACACTGCGGATAGTATGTCACAATGCATTCATTATCAGCAAACGTCCCGATGAACCCTTCAATTGAAGATATAAGTATACAGATAGTATATTGTATGATGGTTTTGTTAAACCGGAGAACGTCCGATTATGGTGGATACATTTTGTTTTTTTGACGTAATATGCTATCTTTTGAGAAAATGAAAGATTATTCATTAATAGATGAAGTACCATTGGTGTCTTTTATTGAAATAAACAATTTATATTAAGAAGGGTTTGCTTGTTGACGAGTAGACGAGTATTAATTTTGGGTATGGTGAACAACAGATGTCTCTAGTGACGAGCTATTTTTCTTCACGTCAACGTGTCTTGGCATCTTGCTCCACAACTTCTCTATTGTATGCCTGTATAGAAATATCCGAGGGTCCAGAGTAATAAAAAAATTTTATTACTCTGAGGCCCTGAGGGTTGATATTTGAGAAATATTTCGATTTCGTCGTGAGATCGCTAGAAGGAATTTTTTTAACTCAGTAGCAAAGAATATTATATTAAAGAAGTGAATGATTTGAGAATTTTTATATTCTCTGATATGTTTATGCTAAAGAAATTTGGGCATCCTGTTTGTAGGTACCTATGCAGTCTCTTGAATTTAAATAAATGAATGATAGAATTATGATCAATAATCAAGCCACGTAATGAAAGTGTTTTCAAAAGGAACATTTCAAAACTTGTTTTTTTCACAAAACGTTCAGGATTTGAAGGTGAAAGTTGAATGCATAAAGAAATAGAATGAAACCAACAGCTCCAATGATATTCATGAATGAATTTTCCCATATGAACAAGCGCTTATAAGCTTCAAATCACTCACTTCGCTGTGCATATACAGAGTTGTCCGTTAGAGGTGTCATTCTGATATTCAAAGAAGAATTATCGTTTTTGAAATAAATGATCGGATGTTTATTTCATGCCGTTAATTTATAGTGGAAAATAATTCATGCAAATGACCACCACGACCACGCTCACAGAACAATATCTTTTTAATGAAATTTTCCATAACAAATCGAAAAGTGGGGCTACTCTATGTACTCGATAGCCTCACGAATTCCGTCTTTGAGGTATTGAATCGACAATGGGCTAGTGGTGGAGTCCTTCTCTTTCACCAAGCTTTTTCCGTAAAAGCTCGATCAACGGTTTAGTGGGTTGGTGGCACGTAGTGCTGTCTTGTTCAAGTAAACGTTGTCCAGATCCATACAATCATATTCCGGTCATAAAAAAAAAATCGTTATATCTCTCGATAGCGCCAAGTTAAGTAATTAGTTGCTGCACTAACTGCCCACTAAACACTTACACGTTGAGGATAGACAGTTTTATAATATAATAATATTCGGTTTTGGTCTCTAATTAACGAATTTTGAGCCGAAACGGCCTCAAACGATAGGGTTCTACTCCGTGATGACGAATCCGAGGTCAAATACAATTCTGTTCTGTTTGTTCTAGAGACTTGAGAGTTCGTTTTACTAGCCAAATCGTACAGGGTGTTCCATAAAATATGGCCATTCAAATTCCGTCCTGCCATATCTCAGACAAAACAAAACCAATCGATATGAAATTTTGCGGCCACATGCAAGATGCCCATAATAAGCCTTTTGCAAAATTTTTGTGGCCATAATGTTAACCATATAATTTAATTTAATGTTATTACTGGATTTTTACATATTACAATTTTTTTTTAATCTTTCTTTTCCAGAACATAATTCCGGTCGTGCCTAGATTTTGCATTCATATACTAAGCATGATCTCAAGTCCCATACAATTTTGATGTGATAGAATTATTGCTCTACTAATAGACGAGCGCTCAAAAGTACCTGTTCGGGGCTTTCTTGCATTTTTTACCCATTTTCAGGAGAAACTCATCGTATGTTCACGTTACAGGAGGTATCAGTTCAAACCATCAAGCAAGATATTCCTAGAAAATTCATAATTGTAAGAAAAATTTTCAAAAGACACATTCGTACCCTGATCACTACTCTTTTAATGAAATTTCCATTGCAATATAAGTATAACAAAAATTAAGAAAAGCCCTCTCGTTCTTTGGCGGAACAATGAGGCTTTAGCCGCAAAAATTTGTATAGGACATCATACTTAATATATAAATGCTGAATCTCACCACGATCGGAATAATATTCTGGGAATTATTAAAAACTGGAATATGTAAAAAATTGACAATTAAAAAAACCAAATCTATGGTTCGGATGATGCAACCTCTTGAAATTATGAATAACATTCAGTATATCAATGTTCATACACAAAATAAATTTACTTGAAACGGATATCTTGTTTTGGAAATATAGCAATTTTTTTTTCGAATTTCAATTGAATTTTCTATCTATGGTTTACACAATGGCGATTTTTTTGAAATTTTGCATGAATATTAAAGTATAATATACCAATCTTCCTTCACGAAATGAATTCACTTCAATCGGATATATTGAATTTGACCACTTATCGTCATCAGGGATACGATTTATGCGCCAAAGTCGATATTGACTCAAGAATTTAACACAAGAGAAACAATAGTTATTTTTGTATCTAGTGCGCGAATGCTACTTTGGGGATCGATAACTGATTTTTTTTAACGAGGCGCAGCCGACTTAAAAAAAATCGAGATCACCAAAGTATTTTCGCGCATGAGATGCAAACTAATTTTTTCTACAAACGCTTAGCTTAATATGAAAAAAAGTATTGAACTGGTTTGAACTGTTTTTCCAAATCCAGTTTAGGTACTATAACTATGGGCAATATATTCTTGTTGAAAGCAACACTCAATGTAAAGAAAACGGGATTTCAAGAAATTTACCAGTTAAAATAGAAAAATCCCATATAGTTTACATGCAGTGTGCGAAGTAAGTATTTCGCACACTACTTCGCGCACGCTGTCATAGTTACCAAAGGAAAATGAAAAAAAGGGTCACTTCGCATATTCTTGCCAATGCGCGAACCTTGTCATTTTTTGACGTTTGTAGAAAAAGCATATTTTTTCCTTTTTTCAATGACATTGATTAGAAATATATTGCCAATAATAATACATTTCAGTATTGTCAGTATTTCGAAACTTCAGTCGTATTTCTGAACCGAAATAATTTAATAATAAGGAAAACGCCTCATTTTCACTGTGATAACGTTTAAATAGGTAATGTTTTTATCATAGTTTTCGTGAGTGCAAAGACCCTCACGTTGGTACTAATTATTCGTCGCATTTGTTTGAAGAAGAATTCATGGCTATAAAAAAAACTTGTTCAAAATAAAGTCCAACCAAATAAATTCACGTTTTGCGATTCAATTTAAAAACACGTTTATTTTAGCAAAATCAAAAATTATTCTGATATTCAATTTTTTCTATTTCATATTTTGCCTTATCAACTACGATTCAAATTTCAAACTATTCCCTTCACTATACCTTAGAATAGAAAAACTAGAATCGCATAACATAAACAACCCTGTTAATTATCAAAGTAATAAATTCCCAACTGGAACCCTGGCTATTCATCGACGAACATGTGTTGGAATTACTCAGTTTCGAATGTTTCGATT
>CM024246.1:12144303-12213453 GCA_013421045.1 Propylea japonica | reverse complement strand
AAATAAAAAATTTAACAAACTCAACCCTAACTGATCTCAACAAAGACGTATGTATTAGTGATAAGCAAGTTCATTCTCTATTAAGTAGGTATAACTTAATCTGATGAATAATTCCTTTTGCACCTTCTCTGAAATATAAAATTACAGATTATTTGAATCATAAAATAGGAATAATCAGAGTCTATTGCGTGCAATATTACATGATTCCTTGTTTTATATTCTGGTTTTACAAGCCTCTTCCTCAACATCAACATTATTCAATATCGAAGTAAATAAGCCTTTTTATGATTTTCGCATTTTTTCCAACTTTCTATATGACTATCATCATAAATACGCAGAGTAGTGTTTTATTAGACCATAAATTCATTCAATCCATGCGGTTACTTTTCTATATTTACAAACAGGTGCAGGATCACATACCTAGTTATACACATCTTTCTTCAAGTTTATTCGTGTATATGAAATAATAAACAAACGACAGAGTATTAGTGCCACTGCGATAAAATGAAAACCTGTCAGATGACAGATTTAATCTGTCAATTTCTACTTTTAATTTGTTAATGTGACACAATGTTAAAGAATTGAAATGGGCATTCTATGTGATTTCTTGTAATGTTCGGGAATATAACAGAAATTTACAAGAGTTTACTGATATTCACGAGAACTTCTAGAATATTACAAGAATTTACAAAGTTTTCCATGTTTCAACAGAAAATTACAATTTTGACAATAATTCACAAAAGGGTTGGTAAATTCGCCCAATTTGGTTGAGTATTTTAGCCCCGGCGCCTTGCGTATCAGAGTTGGACACCTGCGTCCTGCTCCTGCAGTTCGCTTTCGCTTCATTTCACCCTCATATCTGTGTTACTTGGTCTGGTCAACCAGCTAAAACTAAGTCAATAATCTCGTGTTAAGTGTGCCAGTTACAGTGATTTTCAATTGTTAATTTGAATTGATTATCATCAAAGGTAGGTACCTAAATGTATTTTAGTAATTATTGTTACTCCAAGTTGTAATCCCAGGAAATTATGATGAACAATGTTACCTTCATAGCGAGAGAATCACGTTATAGTACTACGTTGCCAAGTTATTTGCGAAAAACTCTATAGGATTGAGATAGTTTTTGCTAGAGATGTTCTTGTTGTTATTATACATTTCAAAAAAAGATGTTGATTTCATAATATTGCTGCAATATTGTAGAGGAAGGAATCATATATATTCTTGAAATTATGAAATTCTGTTTTTTTCTCAATATGTAGATACTTTAAAGGTTATTTTAACCTGTTATATCTATTTTATGAATTGAATGAAGGAATAAATTACTGCTATCATTTCTCCATGGAGGGTTTCTACATTTCAGACAACGAATATTCAACGGGTATTCATGGAGAGCATCCTAGATTCCAGGAGTGATACTATTTGGTCTTCATTACTACGTTTTCATGGAATATTCAATTCGGTTTGAGTTCAATACTCATATCCCGTTTTCATGATGCACATTTAAATGGGATTCAAATCGTTTTGAAATTTTTCGATTTGAAGCTTTATCTGTCACTTGTCAAATGTCATATCTATCAGCCGGGAACGCGATTTCAATTTAAGATATCCAAAGGGTTTTCCCATAATCCATCCTGATAGAAGAGCGCGAAGTGCCAGAAAAAAAAACTGACAAAAAGTGATGAATGAATTGAATAATAATTTTTGTATCAATGAACTTTTGGATGATGAACTGCACTGTAAAAATTATTTATAGTAAGAATCATTGGTTATTTTAGGCAAGTAGGTATCATAGTGAATTACGATCACACTGTAAAATTACACTCTAATTTGTAAATTCACCAAAACAGAATGTAATTCGTTTCCCAATCAATGTTTGTATTATGTGGCAATAGGTTATGTAATACTACATCAAATTCCGTATCTTTGCAAACAACAGCAGTAATTTAGTGGCATTCACAATATGATTCTTGTGAGTTTTTTGGGATATGTATTTTTACTGAAAATTCACCTGTAGATAACTATTGAGTTTATGTTACTTTTTACTCAAGGTTTTTGTAATCACTTGTGAATTTGCAGTCTGTTTTGTGAAATTTTCACCAGACGTTATGTTAAATTATATAACCATATTATGTCAACTAAGAATGGGAAATTTTTCAAATTAAATGAAATCAGTGCATCATCTAAAAGTTTATTGATACAAAAATCATTATTCAATTCATTCATCACATCTTGTCAGCTTCTTTTTGTAGCACTTTCTCTTCCATCAAGGTGGAGTTCTGCAGAACCCTATGAGCATTGTTTAAACCTTAACCTTAAACAATGCTATGAGTATCTTAGGATTCTTAGGTTGGAGTCGAAACATTGAAGATTTCAATGAATGTCCTATAATGTATTAGTCCTGGAATAAGGATATCCTCCGTGAATATTCGCTGTTTGAAATGAAGATACCTTCATTTTAGAAATGATAATATTAATCTATTTTTTTATTTCCCATTTATTTCGTTAAAGAAATATAAACAGGTTTAACGAAGACTAAAGTATCTACATATTGAGAAAAAAACAGAATTACATAAAATTCAAGAACTAGAAATGATTTCCTCTACAATAGTGCAGCAATATGAAATCAACATCTTTTTTGAAATGTACAATAACAACAAGAACATCTCTCACAAAAATTATTTCAATCCTCTGGAGTTTTCCGCAAAATATTTCGAACTTGGCAGAGTATTATTACTATTTTGTCAAGATAATGAAATAAACCAAGTTACACTCAGTGTTGCACAAAAAACGTGATTCGGTGCTATGAGGTAACAATGTTTATCATAATAAACAATAATTACAAACAAACATTTATTTACCTACCTTTGATGATTAGAATCCAATTCAAATTAATAATTAAAAATCACTGTAACTGGTAAAACTCTCACACGAGATTATGGACTTAGGTAGAAGTTATAAACGGTTTGAGTAGACCATGTAATACAGTAAGATACACAGAACTCATAAGATATGAGGGTGAAATGAAGCGAAAGCAACTGCAGGGCGCAGATGCAGGTGTCAACCTCTGATACGCCAACGCAAGGCGCAGGCGCTCTACTAATCAAACCGAACTGGGCGAAATTTACCAACCCTCTGTGAATTATTGTAAAAAATTTTTAATTTTCTGTTAAAACATGGACAAACGTTTTAAATCCTTGTCATATTCTGGAAACTCTTGGGAATCTCAGTAAACTCTAGTAAATTTCTGTATTTTCCTGGAAAATTACAAGAAATCACATAAGAATCGCATTTCACATGTTACAGTATGTGAAATTAGTATATAATCATTAGTGAATCATTTGTAAATTTACCCCCATTTTTAACAGTGTGGATTCATTATTTTTCCAATCAAGTATGAACTGACTATATTACTCCCATTCAGTCAATATCAAGAAAACGACATGAACGTAGGTTTTTTATGAGTAAACACTTCATTTGAAAAATTTCCCATACCTAGTAGATATGGTATGGTTGTAATATCTGGTGAAAATTTCACAAATACGAACTTTATATTCACAAGTTATTACATAACATTGCACAAAATATCTGTGTTATCTTCATGTGAATTTTCAGTAAAAATACATATCTAAATGGAAATTCACAAGAATCATGTTGTTAAATTCCACTAAATTACTGCTATTGTTTATGAATGTACGGAATTTGATGTAACATTGCATAACCCTTCGCCATATAAATAGGTACAAACCTATGTGGGTTAACGAATTACATTCTGTTTTGTGAAGTTACAAATTCGAGTGTAATTTTACAGTGTTATTGTAAATTCACTATTTTCCTATACTGGCCTAAAGTAACCAATGATTCGTACTGTTAATAATTTTTACAGTGCACTGTTTAATCTGTGAATTGACAGATTTAGTGTCAGTTGCAGGAACGTCCATTAAAATTTAAAGGTCCATTAAACTCTAAATCCTCCATTATTTCAAGGAACTAATGGAGGATTAAGGGTTTAACGGACCTTTAAATTTTAATGGACGTTCCTGCAACTGAGCATCAGTCTGTCAACTCACACTTTCGATCTGTCAATTGACACTGTTTAGTCTGTCAATCGACATATTTAATCTGGCAATTCAACAATGCTCATGTTCGATTAACCCCAATCTTTTCTCTTTGTCTCTGCCTACGAGAATGTAACTGAATCACCCATGCTTTTATATTCAATGGAAAATTGGAAACTCAAAACTGTCAGATAAAATCTGTCAATTAACAGATTGAATATGTCAATTGAAATATTTTGATTTAATCGCAGTGGCATTTACTGCTTACAAGAATTGGCAAAATGAACTTTCTTCTTATTCTGAAAATATCAGGGTATTTAGATACCTACTACGAGATATGATGAGCAACAAACGTATTTTCGTATTAACATAATTATATGAAAGGTAATACAATTGAGTTCAAATGGTCAATTTTTCCTGGGATTTTCTAGATCTGAAATGTGTTTCCATAAGACCTAAGGATAGAACTCTTAGCTAAAAAAAACTGAGATGGTGAGGACATTTGTATAGAATAAGCATTGAAAAACGTGTTAATCAGGCATGGATTTCAACAAGTGTGAAAGATGGGACTATTTCAATGTTTGGGGATTGATGGCGTCACTTGAAATTGGAAATTAAAATAATTGAATCTTATTCCAAAGCTTATATCCTTATCTCCATCGATATTATTGTTTCTCAAAAATTTTTAAATACAAACATAAACATGCTATATATATTTTTTGTTATTCATTTTTGTCAATTCAACTGAAGTACCTACAGAGTGAGCCATAATTTTTCCTTACGTCCTTTTCTGTATACCTAAAGCAGGTAGTTTTCTGCAAATGAGAAATGCAGAACCAAAACAGTTGTAATCAACCATAAGATGTTCAAAAAATCTTCTAGTAAAGATAATTTAATTATGATAATCGAACATTTTATTCAAACGATGAATTCTTCTATATACAAAGCAAGGTGGGATATTTCAAATAAATTTGAATGATTTGCTACTTCGCATTAACATTCGAATAATATTTAATCGAGAAACACTCAACATAATTGGATTGGATTTTCAAATAGTGACGTGCAAGTTGTTTTTCTGAAATTTTCAAGCTGGCCGAAACATTTAAAACAAGAAGCAATAATGATGAAAATAGCCGAAACAATATATCAATATTATTGTTATTTCACCCTATGCAGATGCTTATAAACATTGAGTTGGAAATTCGTGAATTAGGTATCCTTTTCTACAAGCGCTTCCTCTTAATAAAGTTTCTTGCATCATACTTATTTTTTCAACCTTCCTCAATCACCTGAGGCGGACTAAAACAAAGTCATTTACAACATGATCAATATGCAATTCTCACTTCCTTCAGAAATAGAAATCTTTTTTTTGTACTCTCTATACATTCCGTCCTTGTAATATACAGATCATGATATTCACTTAAGGGTCAAGTACACGGGGCGACTTTACAAGCTAAGAAGCGGCTTTTGAGCTTCTGAGCTTGTGAGTAGCCCCGTGTACTCGACGCAGTCGCTCCGTTAGCTGCTTGCAAATTCGCTCTGGAAAAAGTTGAACTGCCGGCGACTTTACACGCCACAAGCCGGCTTTTGAGCGAATTTGCTTGTAAATTCGCCCGGTGTACTTGAGCTTATTCTTTTTCTGCGTCTATACGTTCCTATTACGGCTGTTATTACGCTATTGAGCGATGAGCGAGTGAGAACTCCCTGTGTACTCGGCTAGAAGCCAATTTCGCCGGCTTTTTACGAGCCGACTTCTTAGCTTGTAAAGTAGCCCTGTGTACTTGATCCTTATAGGATCCTATAAGGATCAAGTACACAGGGCTACTTTACAAGCTAAGAAGTCGGCTCGTAAAAAGCCGCGCGAATTGGCTTCTAGCCGAGTACACAGGGAGTTCTCCACTCGCTCAGTTGCTCACTAGCGTAATAACAGCCGTATACTAGATACAATCATGTGAACAAGAATAAGCTCAAGTACACGGGGCGAATTTACAGGCTAGTTCGCTCAAAAGCCGGCTTGTGGCCTGTAAAGTCGCCGGCAGTTCAACTTATTCCAGAGCGAATTTGCAAGAAGCTAATGGAGCGACTGCGTCGAGTACACGGGGCTACTCACAAGCTCAGAAGCTCAAAAGCCGGCTTTTTAGCTTGTAAAGTCGCCCCGTGTACTTGAACCTTTAGGAATTCAAGTTTCCTGATCAAGTTTGAGACCTATCAGTGGCGCAGCCAGGATTTTGTTATGGGGGGAGGGGGCTGAACTGAACAATTCTTGATGATAAAACATATACGAAAGTTGCAAAAGAATAAAGAAGAAAGGAATAACGAAGAAATTAATCTTTGGGGGGGCTGCAGCCCCAAAGCCCCCCCCCCCCTGGCTGCGCCAGTGAAACCTATTGATTCGAGTTTGGTTGTTGTTGCAGAAAAACAACGAACGAGCAGCTTTGACATTTGAATTGATGAGTATAATAATACCAAAAATTCTCGGGATACTCAATTTGAACCAACTATCTAAATGTATAAGGAACTTTGTCATCATAACTTCATATTTTAAGGAAAGCTCCTACGTACCTACAATAAACAACCCACACGTGTGAAGGGGTTGAAAGTTATGCATGAACAAAACTGTAACGGTCGACTTTCTTTCGGTGACAAATTTCATCAGTTACCGTCTCTCTCATTTACTCATTTAAAAATAGTTATTTATTATACAAGGGAAAAAAGTATTAGATTTTAGCTCGAGGTTATGACAAAAAAAATATAACTTGTCAGGCAGTTACTTTTTTGATACATAGATACTCACTTTTTTGACAGGGCAAAAAGTAATTTCGTGAAAAGTACTATTTTGTGACCTGTCAAGAAATATGGAATGTCAAATTTTTTACCGTCACAGAAAAAAAGATTTTTTTCTTGGAAATTTTTGCACGCCTGTAAAGAAGCTACAAAGACCTTGCCAAAAAAGTACCTTATAACCCACTTTCCCTAATCAAAAAATTTAGAGGGTTAATGGGGATGGCACAGAGTGCAACAAAAATACTTAAAAATGCATACAAATTTGTTGTTGAAGTGAAAAAAAAAATGAACAGTTTCAGGGTCTTGTTCCAAATATGTATTTTTCTTCTGAGAAAATCATTATGTTCCATAATTTGACGCGCATTGTAGGTATATTTCGTCGATAGAATAATACTGACAATTGCTTTTGAAAAATATATCTTATGTAATACGCGGTGAAAATTGAAGATGATCGCCAATATCATAGAAGCTTTTTGTACGAAAGTAATTTCGTTGAATCAATAGGAGAGAGAAATCCGTGATGAAAATCGATGATTGTTGTTAATATATTATAGAAAGTGATGTCTATAATGTTACCAAAAAACGTGATGAAAATTAGTATCTAGCCATTAGCGTTTGAATATTGATAATGATACCTAATAACTTCCAATTGGTGTGGCACCTTCTTTGTTGGTGTTATGGGAAATGTTTGAAATCGTGTCAGTCAAAAGCATGTTTTGCTTACTTTGAGTCTATACTTTCTCAATCAAACGCTCGATAAAGAAACAAATAGTTCTCCATTTTATGTTTAACTATAATTTTCATTTTCACAGAATTTTAATGTATAGTAATGGAATTTACAAAAAGCGAAGTAATAAATTCATATTTTAGGAACATCCTATAAACTGTCATCAATGTATATAGTCCGTTCACGAAAGGTTGAGCCGTCGATTGGCCATGATAACTTGACATATTTCACTGTGTATATTAAAATTTCAGGTTATGATGTTTATTTTCTTGTCAGATTGATAAGCAATGTTGTCAATATTGCATAGAGTTGTCTGATAACTCGCAAGCTCGTCGGACGAGACCGGGTACATTCCGCAACATTGAATTTATTTTACGTTATGACAGCAAATACTGCCAATTTCACATAAATAAAGAAACGCCTACTATGTGCTCAACCTTTCGTGAACAGAGTATAAATCTCATGACTCCGAGAAAAAGCTGAAGAATGCGGATAGTTTTTTGATTTCTTCATCAACAATAACGTCACAACAGTTTTATTGACATAATTAAAACTGAAAAAATAAAATTCATTTCATTCGAAACTATGGTTATTATATTTCGAAAATTCACATAAAATTTTACTTCAGGCTTATAATGAGCATCTTGTATGTGGCCGCAAAATTTTATTTCGATTGTTTTCATTTTGTCTGCATGGCGTCCGCAGGGGGGCCAGGGGGGCTTCCCTGAGATTTGATCGCCTTATCGTACCTCAGCACCTCAAGATTATTTCCTTAATCCAAAGGACAAGGAAAACGGGGAGTATTGGATGGATTCACAAAAATTTTCCGGTTTTCAATGGAATTATACAATCCATAATCGTAAGAGATATTTATTGAAAGGAAAATTTCATTAGGTGCACTTTGGGGTAAATAAAAATCATCATCTTCACCGAACGCTTTCCATGAGTGTCGGCATTCTCTTTCAACGTCACCAGATGATCGATTTATAGACGGCTTGTTATGAGGCGGCTTGCTTCAAGGCTGCTTCTTTGATATGAGATTTTTCGTGCGGCTTCTCTTATAGTGTGATAATTATATTTTATATTCCATCCCCCAAATCGTCAATCAGAATATTTTTTCCGATAAGGGCCCAGAAGGGTTAAAATGCAGAATCTTTTTAATTGTATTTCTATTCTGATGAAACAAGTACATACCTATTCGAATTAGAAAAGCCATTGATAGTGTGTTCAGAGTTCAGAGAGTGTTTTTAGTATCTTTAAATTGTGTTTTTGGAGGTAAGTTCTATAATTAGTTACGTAGCTGATTTTTCTGTTTGGCACCTCTCGTATTTCGATTTTAAATGAAAACTTTTCACACTTTTTGTGAACAAAAATCATCGTGTTATCATTACCGAGAGCTTTTTATGAGCTCTAACAACTATGTATAGATATTGCATTATCCTGAGTATAAATATAGGTACTTAGTTGCTGAGATATCGATATTCTAAGACAAAATAAGGAACCTTTTTCATTTGAAGGCTCAACAATATCTGGACATAATATAAAGGCCTATAGAGCAAAATGAACAAAGTATCCTCATAGTGGTTGAGCAAAAAAAATTCCGAGCCCGTAGACCAAAAAAAAATGAAAATAAATTTTTGTTGAAGTTCTAATCCAAAAATAAGACAATTGGTGCTACAATTTCCTTTTTTCGTTCTTTGTACGACCATTTCTCTTGAAGTTACGGTCTGTTGAAAATCGCCCTGAAATTAGGATTTTTTTTGATCTTTTAATTTATTCCAGTAGTGTATATTAATGACCAATCTATATTTTAATCCTTGTTAATAAACACTTCTTGATAATAAGATAAAGAAAAGATTATGAAGCAGATTCAGCTGAAGATTATTTCAAAAAATCTAAATTCATCCCATATTTAGATCATTTGATTTCAGCCCTTGAGACGAGATTCTCAAAGGAACATCAAATGCTTTTCTTATTGTTCAATATTTTTTGCCGAATAATTCAAATTACTAGATATTGAATCTTTCGCATCTAAGGTCGGCAATATGTACATATGAAAATTTAGAAAATTTAGAAGTGAGTTGAAACATTTGGACTGTGTATTATCTAAGCGCAAATGGATGAAAACATTAATTTCCACACGGAAAAAATCTATTCTCGAAACAAGTAACAAGATATTCTTGAAATGTTAAGTTGATTCAAGTATATATGAATCGAAACAAGTAAAATGAGAAATTTGGTATATTTGGAATGAGTAACTAATGTTTAAATTCATATACTCCGAAGAAGAATATAATGCTTCATCCAAGTAAATAATATTCTGTATATGAATAGATAATGTTATCAATTAAGAATTTTGCTACATTCCATTAGACTAAACGGTAATTACGGTTTGAAAATATCATCTACTCATTAAGAGAATACATATATTATATATATATACATATACTTATTTCGTATAATATTTCGGAATAATTGATATTCTCAATGTAATAATTTCGAAAAAAATTAATGCTCGGGTAGAGTGACTAGATAGTCTTGAAATGTTAAATTTGATTCCAGCATATCTTCAATCCGAACGAGTTGAGTAAAAAAGTTGTTATATTTTAAACGACTAAAAGTAGTTTAGAACACTTCTTAATAGATGGGTACAATATGCTACATCCAAAAAATTATTCGTTTATACATGTTATACATATTCTGTCCAACCTAACGATAATTACTCTTCGGGAATCATCATATATCTATAATAATAAGTGTCTTTATTAGTTGTATTGTAATATACAATACACTAAAATATGGAGGCGAAGTCTTGCTTCCGCTACTTTACTCAACCTCAAACAATGAATACAGTTAATTCTCAAAATAAAATAACATCACAGATAGTTCATTGAACCTATGAAATACATAAAATACTCGTATATCTATTTATTAAAATTAAAGAAAAATATCTCCAAAATGCTCCTTGCCCAGGTAGGAAGGTACCAGAGTAACCTTGTAAAAGACAACACGTGTTTGAAAAAACAAGTAAAAACTTTGTGCTTCTTGAGCATCTCCAACAGTAAAGGTTTGATCGTTTGATAGTATGATTATTTTTTCTTATGTGAAATGTTTTGTATCCAGTAATATAATATATATATGTTGAAAAAAACTAAGATATAAATGATTATTATTTCGTGAGCACTAACACCCTATAAACCTTAAAAATAAATGATGGATGACCAATATTACTTTTTGAGTTCATTCCGACTCAGTTGATGAAATATGACCCGTGCACATCTTCAGATATTTATTCTTCACCCAAACGATAACTTATATATCTTATATAACTTTTATATTCTGAAAATTTCAAGTGTTCTCTTATTTTCTTCCGAGACTCTCGTACACGTTTCATTACTTTCAATCACGTATCAGAAATAGTCGTTTGAGAGCATTATCAGCTCAAACTCAGGGTTTCAAAAAATCTCATAATATGTATTTTAATCTTTTGGTGAATATGTAGATTTATTTTTGAAGTAACGAAATCTTTGTAATTTGAGGAAAATTGAAACCATCCAATTAATAGAAAACCAATCATAAACCAAAATGTATTTGCATTTTGCATATTCTTCATCTTAGGATACTGAAATGCGAACGCGAATTCATTCAAGTGATTAGACTTGGCCAATGAAATCCTTCCTATCCACTTGTAATGGTGTTCATCGTCATTCAAGTAAATAAATTCCTTCATCCTCTAAATTCAAGAATATAATGCAACAATATACTAGAAGGCGTTATTAGAATTGGCCAATGAAATCCTTCCTATCCACCTGTTAACAGTGTTTGTCGTAATTCAAATAAATAAATTCTTTCATCCACTAAATTCAAGAATATAATTCCACAATATACTAGACTGCGCCCTCTGTACAGTATGCAACAGAAAATTCTACTTTCCAATCGGATCAATTTGAAGCGCTTCATGATTGTGATGTGACCTACAGCAAGAAATGGAAATTGGATGAGTGGTTGGGGATGTAGGATCACTATGTTCAGAAAATTTCAAGGTAAGCCCCTATTATGAAAATTATTTGATCAATTAAGAACTTAAACCTATTCCTGCTCTTGGTCTTTTCTACTATTATCAGTTTCACCTTCATAGTTAATTTTGTATCACTCTTTATTACAGCAGATATTTTTGGATAGTTATCTCTCACTCATGAAAATTTCCAATTTTTTCAGGAGATGTCTCAACAGAAAACACAGTACAACATCTCATACCTCAAATGATTTCACAGAATAAGGACCCTTTATTCAGAAGAGTGGAGAAATATTATTAGGTGAGTTTTAATAATTTTGATTCCACATATTGGTATTCAACTAAGGAAATAATGTATGAGTTGAATATTGTACTCTTGCTAGACATATTTGAACTTACTCATTGCAACTTTGGTGAAATTTATAAAATACCTACTTATAGATAAAAGTAACTCAGCACTTGTTTTTTTTATGTAAGCTCTACGAGATACGAGACTGTTGGGGTACGCCAAGGGAACACTTTTAGTAACTCATGACTATTAAATATTATATAATAATAATGGTTTATTCACGAAATTCACATATATGAACAACATTATAAAAAAGCAGGTTAATAATATGTACTATATATTATATGTATTTATGACCCTATTGGTATTCCTATTAATAGTTTTTTTATGTTACTGACTTCCATTATAATGAAGCATGCCACACTATTATTTCATACAATTTTTTTTAAGATTTCATTACGCATTTATTTCTAAGGTAATAGTAATGATCCTCTTTTTAGTAAAAATTATTGTTCACTTATATTTCTGACGAATGTAGGTAATGTTAAAATGTTATACCTTTTTTATGTAAAAACTATGTTTTTATATGTTATATTCCATTTTCTTGACAGTACTTAATAAATTTATTTCCACTGATTCCGTTTTTTTTCTTATTGCCTTATTGAATATGTAGGGGGTTCTATACCTTGTGTTGGATATTTAATTTCAATCAGATATTACATTCTTCACTAGATGAGATAATAGCTTACCAGGAAATTGAAATTTCATCATTCAGTAAGGTGTAAGCATATGCTCCGATGTATGTGTATGTTTTCTCATCCTGAATTCAATTGACTTTATTATTGATACATTTTTATTATGCATTCCTCATAGGGTACCTTCACCTTCTATCAGAAACTATGGTATCTGATTAAATGGGAAATTCTCACTTTGATCTGATCCGAAATTATTTATTGGTATATTTTCTTCAGACTTACATGACTGGGTAAATCTTGAAAATCAATAATAAAGTCAGTTGAATTCCGAATGAGAATACATACCAACATATTTATCGATGCATATACCTACACTCAAGGGAAGTACCTATATCATCGTTCTTCAGTCGAGAATATACAATGCTCACTTTAACATTTATCTTATTATTCTTTCAAGTAAATGATGGATTTTCATCAAATAAGTAATACATTCACCATTAATATAAACTATACTCTATGAGAATTTTTCGATGTATTCAGATCAAGTAGTTTGGGAATTTTGAACTGAGAAAACGATGTACTTGTTTTAAAACTAATTAAATCTTGGTTTGAGTAGAAATATTACTTTCATTCAAGTATAAGATTTATTTTCTTCAAATGAAAATGCTGCTGAAATGAAGAAACCCGAAAACTTGTCGTGAACATATTTTATATTCGAACAAAATATTTTGAATACTCATTTTGATAAGAGAGATTTACTCAGAAGTAATATAAAAATTTTCTTGAGTCAATAATAGTGATTTTATTACATTGTAGTATATTATTTACTTAGTGGGAGTAAATGGTATATTTGAACTTTGAGAATAAGGCATCCTTGATTCAAGTATACTATCAATTATTATATACTTAATTGGAGAAAACATTTTTTTCCGTGCATGTACTACTTGTACTATAGGGCGTAGTTTCAGCACTTTGCGCAGAATTTAAACCTGGATAAGAGCTACAATGGGACAAGACCGTCTTGTTGGTTTAGCGTTGTTAAGTATTCATCGAAATCGGATATTGAATTTTCCTAATTTTTTAAATTTAATATTAGACGAATTTTGTAAGTTCAACAGAAGGCTGATTTTTAGTTTGAAATAAAATAGACCTATACTCTGTGGTAATTAATAAGGTTTCGATGTGTTATGTCTTTTTAAATTTATAATTTGTTAATTTTTATAATATATTTGTTGTTTTTATTATCTGGAGCAATCCTCTATCATTTCGTTTTTATTTCATTCTGTTATCCATATTTTTCTTATATAATATACATATTGTTTCATGGAATGTGATTTATTTGTTTCGAAAGAAGTTATCGATCGTATTATTCTACAGCACTGCACCTTATGTTATCTTCGTTGAATTCGATATCTACCCCCACTCCCCGCTTTTTCACTCAGGTCAGGTCACTCGCTAAACTTGCATTTGGCCCCCTGAGAAAAATTTCTGCGGGCGCCCATGTTTGTCTGAGATATTGCTGAACAAAAATATTGAATGGCCGTTTTTTATCCAACACCCTGTTCGATTGACCATGAATTCGTCATCATATAAACCAATATTAAGTGCCTAAGCCTAATATGTGTCAATTTGCAGGTTTGACAGTGTCAATTTTCAGATTTAAATATCAATTGACAGAATAAGATTCGTCAATCGACAAATTTTTATTCCATCGTAGTGGTTTATCTGAAAAAGCTGGAAAAAAATTATAAGTAAAAATTCACATTTCCTAGTCTCATGAAAACTTATTATATTAGTATCAAGACATATTTCAGTATGCATGAAATTATTTTTTTTCATTTACTGATGAAAACTTAATGAAAGAAACCTGTTTACTTATATGAAAGATATGACATGGTTAAATTTTACCTTACAATCTGTAATACAGAATCAACATGCTTTATTTATATAATAAGCAGCATCGCCAGAGATCATTATACATTGTATATCAACAACACGATGTTCAACACAAATAAGAAAATCATTTTTAAATATGCATTAAAATCAAAATTTTCAGATCAGCGTAGGAAGAGAATTGAGTAGGCGCGAAGTAGTCTTCGGAACTGGTTCGCAAGAAATAATTTTCTTCTGATCCGAGGGCATGATTTCATCCGTTGCAAAATGTGCTGCCCGCCTATGATTAGACCATGCACTAGCAATTTTGTTGTTGAATTGCAATGTGGAATCACTGAAATCGACCGCGTTGCGGATGGAAATGTTACGAAACATCTTTAGCAACCCGAGAATAATTCCGTATATAAGTTTCCTCCGAAAACACCTGAGAGGCGTGCCGTACCGTAATATATTCATTAAAATAATATAATACCGGTATCACGATCTCCATAGAGCAGCGGCACCTTACCTAGTAGAAGTTATATCGTTCTGATTAACTCGGACTTTCTATCTTCGAAGTCGGAAGCCTAAAAAACTTTGAATGGACACAATATTTTGTGCACTTTTTTCAAGGTTAAATTTGTTTCAATTTTGATTATACACCGAACGGTTATATCCAATATTCCGAATATCTGGAGGTTACTGAAAGCAGAGCGAAGTCGCATTAATGCCGATGCGTTATAATGCAAATCTGTCAATTGACCCTTTCCATCTGTCGATCGACACTTGCAATCTGTCAATTTATACTGAAATTTCAAAAGCACTTTTTTCTGTCAATTGATACTTTTGGTCACTCTAATTTTCAATGATTAGTTCGTCAAGCACACAATATTATTTGTTTTGGCCAAATGTCTGTAATTTTCTAATTTTAACACGAAAATGGTCTCAAACGATAGGGTTCGACTCCCTGATGACGAATCCGTGTTCAAATTCAATTCTGTCCGTGGGGCCGGTCGTCCTTCCATCCGTTAGCATGATAACTTTCGAAGGGGTTGCCCTAGAGACTTGAGGTTTTCAGGGCGAGTTCGGTACCCAAATCCCTCGGTTGAGTTCGTTAACCTGCCAAATCCTACAGGGTGTTCCATAAAATATGAGCAACCAAAATTTTTGTTCCTCATTTTCTCAGACGAAACGAAACCAATCGAAATGAAACACATCCAAGATGCTCATAATAAACCTCATGCAAAATTTTGTGGCAATAGTTTACACATCACCATAGAAAATTCAAAGACTGATATACTGAATGTTCATGCAAGATTTCAAGAGGATCGCATCATCAGAACTATGGAATAAAAATTTTCTAACTACTTATATTCACTTATTTCATTTTTTGAATAACTTTCCGATTGTGCTGAAATTCTGCATTTATATATTTAGCATCAATCACAAGTCCCATATAAAGTTTTGAGGTAATAGTCTTATTGCTCCACCAATGAACGAGCGCTCAAAAGCTCCTGCTCAGGCTGTTCTCAAATTTCCACTTTAGGAAATTTTGTGCAAAATGCCAGATCTTTTGACAACATTTATAAACTCATGATGAAATAATCAATCTTACTGTTGAATTCACAGTTCACATAATTAATATGTTCTCACCAGAATACAGAACCCTTGGTTAAGTATTATTGCCATATTTCACGCAAATTACCATATTTACAACGCAGGAGAAACAAACGGTCAGCTTGTCAGTCATATTCGAGTTCTGATACTTTCACACTTCAACCTAATTTTGTAATATTCTAATTATCCGCTGCTCAATTAAATTGACATTCATCCTCGTCAATCCTTGAGACGTCATGACGAAACGTGATTAAGACTATAATGAATCTCCTTTGTTTGATATATACTTGTGGAGACTATTTTCGATAGTGTTTTCAAGAAGAAATCTTATTATGCTTTTAAGAGGTTCGTGCCCGTCAGATTTGCGATGATCAATGCTCGAATTCGTTCCTTTGAAGATTATGAGCCTCTTACTGGGCGAGGAAAGCTGCAATCAACATATCATTAGCCTTGTCAAAAATGGAAGAAAGTATTCAAATCATATTTTTCCTGGTAAAATTGATATCGAGTTTCTAACAAGCTGACGAGAGCTGAACTATTGAATCTGTCAACAGCTTGTCATATTTTGAATGTACACCAAACTCCCTTTGGATTTTTTAGCATTATACAATAATTGAAGAAAAAACTGAAATGCAGTTTATAATAAAAATTAGGAAACTTCTTTTAATAAAAATTGAGTTTTCATTTATCAAAATAACATCCTTCTTAAAAATAAACAACTTTGACTTGATTCAAAAGTTCAGAATCAATGTTTGTTTTTCTGCCTATCTGATTGAGTGTTTCACAATGAGAATAACATTTGCGGTCGATCAAAGGATGCCTTATATTAATATTTCAAAGTAATGCACAAACTAAATTAATTCATTCACTTGATATGTAAATTATCACTCTGTACAAGTTTTCAATTATTATACTGCAATTTATGACGATATTTAGATGAAACCTACTGTTGAAACCTATTGCAGATGATTTTCCAGTATGACTCTTTAGAGTTATTAGGAAATCTGATGTTCTGAATAATCATCTCTTAGGATGAGAGATCAGATAACATTTTTTGTTTATGGCGAAGAGGTAATATTCAATATTTTTTATACTTCCTCCTTGTTAATGAAGTCAGAAAAAGAGAACTTTTTTGTGCTTAGATCGCATAGTGGGGAAACGACCATCCAAATTTTAATATACTGACAGCTTTTGGTTTAATTCCATTCATTCATTAATTCAACTTTTCTATTCAGATCTTAAAACTACCCTGAAAATTTAAAGTTTGAGATCGTTCCATCTGGAGCTTGTAGTGTTCGCGATCGGCTGTAGATCTTAGGTACATTTATTATGTAAAGTTGTTCCTAAGATCTTTAGGATGGAGAGCAAAATTTCAACTCAGATGTTTCCATAGAGTTTATTTTCCATTTGAATTGAAACATATTTGATGTAATTTGTGTGTTTCTTGAGGTTATGTGAAAGTTTATATTTATAATCTGAGCATAATTTTTTGTAGCCACATTCCTATATCCTATGAATAACTATACAGGGTGAGTCTTTGACCTTGCAGAATATTTTAACACAGGATTCCTGAAGCCAAAAGAAACATTTTTTTCCCATACCATTTTTTCCGATACGGCTTGGTTCGTAAGATACAGACTGTTGAAAATCCATAAAAAAATTTAATTTTCGATCATATCTCGCGAACGATCTCATCGAATGAGATGATTTTTGGAATATAGTTTTTTATTGATACGATGAATGTTCCTGCATTACAAAATTTCATCCACATCCTCCTGTTTCTTTAATATGACTATAACATTTCATAAAAATACCAGAAATTCAAAGAATCCAACTTTTAAAAATAATTTGAATGCTATTCAACGAATTTTTGACCATTTGGAAAGTAAAAGTATTCCTTATTTTTTTTCGTATGATGCGTCGTTTTCGAGTAATCTGAAATTCAAAAATAAAAAATATCTGTGAAATTCCGAGTATTGGGTACTTTGGCTGAATGCAACTCTGTTCAAAAAATTCACAGAATTCAATTTTCCCTATGTGGTCACTTTGACAAATTTCAAGAATAATTCGAGAATTTGTTATCTGGAATGATGAATGGTAAGAGAACTAGCGGATTTTCTTTAACAATGGGGTTACAATTAATAAGCTCACTTCTATACTTCTTCAGTGTTAATCCTTATCTATTCAAGCAAATTTCTACACCACTTTCGAAGTACCTATTGCAATTTTGTTTCGTTGAGCTTTGACATACGTTGATCCAAATTTAAATTACGTAGTAGAATACGTTCATTTCTCATATTATTCATCATATTTATTACTACTAAAATGACCTTAATAAGTTATTATTCATGAAGTCGTATGATTTTGAAAAACAACTGACCACAGAACACCGATGTCAAAGAATCTAGTGTCACGTCTGTGACTTTCACCATGCGGACCATAGAGAAAAGTTTGTTCTATGATGCGGACACCCCTTGAAATTCAATCGCCCAACTGGTGTTTATGAACGTGAAATGTCATGCGTGTTATGGTTGAGTTGTGTTTTGATTTCGGAAGATTTCAAGAGATATTGGAAATGAATGCTATAGCTAGAATAGGTGGTTTAAAAGTTAATCCGATATAATCAAAAATGAAGTATACATCAAGAAGAGATTATTCTGCTTTTCATCACCAGTAAAAATTTTTGGATGAATCAATCATTGCATTAGAAAATATACAACTGGTATTGAAAAGGTGAGTTCATATTTCTTTCATTAATACAGCAGCTTATTTCAAAATTTCGAATGGTATATCTACTCGTTTCTTTGATACAATAGCTTATTTCAAAGGTTTGAATGCTATATCTCGTACTTGCAAAAATTCAGTGGTTAGTTTACCAGTGGCGGCATAGCTCATTCTGAAAATAAAAAGGGCCGTATCTTTTTATTTAGGCCGTATCGGAAAAATGATATGGGAAAAAAATGTTTCTTTTGGCTTCAGGAATCTTGTGTTAAAATATTCTGCAAGGTCAAAGACTCACCCTGTATATAACCCCACAGATAACCTGAAATTCTGAAAGTAGAGAGATCTGGAGTAAGAAAATTCTAGACTTCTACATTTTCGGTGATATGGTATCGCTCTGTAGGAAAACGTTATGTTTTTTGTTCTCAAGGCCGTGAAGGAGCAATTTTTCAAGAATATTAAGGGTGACTAATAAATATTACCTCTGGAGAAAAAATATCATCTTCAGCTTAATTGAATTTGTTTTGCAGTGAATTACAGATCGTTCGAAATTCCTGTAGTTTTTGACCTACAGACTGAAAAATTACCATGAAGAAAAGTTCTTCAAAAATTGAATTGTGTTTCTACGATTTTCATCACCTACCTCCTGCATTTTCGAGAATGAGCCAAAAGCAGTAAGTATTTCAAAGAAAATAAGAATCACATTCTGCTTCGAATTTGTACAACTTCATCCTGAATTAAATTGTTAATTACTAGTTCTCAAGCGAATAATTGAGATGAATTATATTACATGAGGCTCACAATATTAGAATAATGATTGATTTTATTTCGAGCCATTCATAGATTCGAGAATAGTTGTTTCTTCAAATGTTTTATCAGGCATCATCCTGTATGGTTAGGCCAAGCAGAGTTTTTCTGAATTCTTCATAAATTGCTCTTTTGCAGACGCAAATATAAAAACCTTGTTGCTATACCAGGTGATCCGATATCACCGCAAATGAAGAAAGTTTAGAAATTTTCTAGTCCGAATATGTTTTTTCACTTTCAGAAAAATTTGAGAAAGGAAGTCGTAAGAGGGGACAAAACTGCAAAATTCGAAGTAATATCATCGAAAACATCAAGATTCATCGAATTGACGGTGTCAATCAGAGAAAAGGAAAACAAATCATAATGATCACTTGAAGGGTGGACCAATATTAGAAAAAATAGAGAAAGTTTAAATTTTTTCTAGTCCAGTAATTTCAGAATTGGGGTTGATAAAACTTCCAAATTGATTAGTTCAAGAAATACGAACCGGGAAATTTTATGCATAAGATGAATATCGCCCTGTACATACTAAGCCTTGAAGCGATTATGACCTTTTGATACTAAGGGCCGTAAATTCATAGCCCTTGAGGGCGAGTGAGAGTTTTTATCGCCCTTATGAATACTAGCCTTAAAGGTGACATCAACTGTCACTCACCCTCAAGGGCGAACTATGAATACGGCCCTAATTCTCCCTTGTCGCATTCTTCCCGGGACATTCTGTATATATACTGTTCTATTCATCTGTATCGCCCTTGATATTGATTTGAATTGACACAAAATTTCAAGAGTTTTTACTTCATCCCCAAAATATCTTTACAAGATTGTAAGGGTATTTTTGATGTAACATTATAAACATGTATGTTGATATGGATCCAATCGATTACGTATATTTTTGCTGAATCCAGTGATTTCGCATCGAAAAAAAATTTCGTTGCCTCTGTTAGAAAGAGCTAGGTACTGTATTCGCTAATATACATCGACACTCTATATCAAGGGTGGCCAGATTTATATGAAGAAAAGAACGCCCGTTTGGCGTATTGGTTGCCGCGATCGACCAGTTGGCCAACTATGTTCTAAATTTTTTATCTGAATTTCAGCGGAATGTAAATAACATAACAAATTCTTTCAATGAAATAAGGCTACGTATCTTTATCATGTAACAACTGTCTGCAGTTGTTTCTATACTTGTTTTCGCCGGATTCAACGCATTCGAATATACAGAGAGTTTCAATGGTAAACGGAAAAAAGACGACGAAGGATAGGAAATGCACCTCCATTTAGTCCCAAATATACTAAATTTTATGGATCTTACATTTATTATAACATAGATACAGACTCTTTTATCACTTTGGCTGATAGCTTTGAGTTACCATAACTGACAAACCACAATATTTTTATCATATTTAATACACACATTCTACTTTCTACATAAGCGACCTAATATCCGCCACTACCAAAATCTAGTCCTATAAACAAAAATTGGATATGTCGACGCGTTCAAGCCAAAACGAGGTTGAGCGCATTTTTTCGAAAATTGAGTTTTCAGGTACACTGAATCGGCCTAAGCGCCTTCTCTTGATAGAACCTTGGATTAGGCCAATAAAATTGACTACTTTCCCGCCCTTTCCATTTAAAGTTGCGTAAGCTCCAGACTCGCCTAAGCAGAATTCGTCGAAGTTGTTTACTTCGGTCATGAGAGCGACGTAATGCCTGTCATAAGCGACCAAAAATACATTGTCATAAGCGACTCCACTTGACTTGACCTCCCTTTTTGCCTTTTTTACCAGTTTTCCTAGATCAAATTTAACTATATATGTATATATATACTATATACCTATACTCAGTGGTTTTTAGTGTTGTTACTTATAAGAACGAATTTCGATATTTTTTTTTAAAAAGTAGTCACGAAAGAAGTTTTTCCTAAATTACTCGAAATGTTTGAGATGTCGCTTACATCGTTTTAGCTTGAACGCGTCGATGTCTTTTTATTCCCAAAAAACACCCTGTATTCTCATACTTTCGCATCGCAATATGCTTTAACATTTGGGAAGGGTACGAAAAACTGAATCGAACTATGAATCTTCTCTCCATTCGATGACATAAAGAAGGCCATAGCGTTGATTTGAAACTATTAAATGAAATATTTAAAATAATGGTTATATTTCATACTCATTCACATTGAATTACTCGATTGACTTCCGTAAAAGAAAATTGAAATTCGCTTGAGATGATTTATGAAATCAACATTTACATGTTATCAATTCAAAAATTCATTCATCCAAACAAAACGATAATGTTAGTGATCAAACAGATTTCATTTCCATATATAATTTCCTCCTACAGATAGCCTGATGAATAAGCTACAAATCACAAATTCCTCAACGATATGGAAGGTAGACTGGGTATAAGATCCAGCTATCTGTATCTCCATGGCTACTACCTGAAGAAGTGGAATTGAAGAGGAAATGAATTGACAATAATTAATATTTTTATCACATTCGTATAATCAGGGTCATTTTGTATCTAATGAGTCCATTAATATACCGGGTGTGTCAGCTCCGTATCGTTATTTCTAATTATAAGCGTATAATTCATGTTTGTAATTTGTGCCGTAACCATTGAGGAAAGCTATAACAGAACCAGTCTTTTCCTAAGAAAATTGAATCAGGGGTTGAGATTATCAGAATAGAAATTGAAGTTATATGTCCAGAATATATCGAAACTGCTTTTGGAACTAGAAATATGTTAACTTGAAAAATTAGTTGACAGTTCTAACAATAAATCCAATTTTATGATTTTGTAATTATATGGAACCATTTCACTCAATCATGTCAACATTACATCGAGAACTATAGTCCGTTCACGAAGGTTGAGCCGTCGGTTGGCCATGACAATTATTTGGCATATTCCACTGTGTATATTAAAATTTTAGGTTATGTTTATGCTTATTTTCTTGTCAGATTGATACGCAATGTCGTCAATATAACTTAGAGTTCTCTGATAACTCGAAAGCTCGTCGGACGAGGCTGGGTACATTCGGCAACATTGACTTCATTTTACGTTATGACAGCAACTACTGCCAACTTCAGATAAACAAACAAACGCCTACTATAGCTCAACTTTTCGTGTACGGACATCCAATGCAATTTTCAATCCCAATGATAACACGATAGAGTCTTATAAAATTATAAATTATAGTTCCATGGCAACATCATTTCAAATCATAGACTTATGTTCCAAACAAATTTCAAAATGTCACGTTTTGGTAATGTTAAAAATATAAATGAGCTGGACAAAAATACTTCCAATAGCCACAAATACAGGGTCTCTATAAATGATTGTAACAGCGCAGTTGGCTTTGGATTATGCAAATCACAGAATTATGTGATAATGCTATGCTCTGATTGGTTGTAAATCGATATTCTGCAATCCAAAGCCAACTGCGCTGTTACAATCATTTATAAAGACCCTGTATTTAGCTACGAACGATCATACGAATTGAATGAACGCAGAAGCTTAGAAGAATTAGCGTTTATACTAATATTGGCTGTCAATATCTATAAGAAAAAAAGACAGAACAGAATTCAAAGAAGCAACGGTAAAGACAATGTGGTATTCAGTAAATCGTGCCAAGGTGGTTCTAAAAGCTGGACAAGTAGTAAATGGTTGGTTTCCAATAGTGAGAGACAAAGCAGCCCTGTACGTCTTTTTCATAAAATAATATAAAAAAGGCGAAAATATTACCTCACCACGACTATTTTTGAAACCAAATCTACATTGGAAAAAGGAGACTGACAAAGGTACGATAATGTACCTGTTGGAAGGAATACCATAAATAAATGGACTAAATATATGCTGCCGAAGCAATTGATGGCTTCAATGTCAAAGACAAAAAGATAACAAATCATTCAAATAGATCAACAGCTGTCAGTCAATTGGCAAAAAGTAGTGTAGAGGAACAACAATTGCTGAAGATTACTGGTAATAGCAATCAAAATTCTATCAAACCATACCTAAACCTCGATCAAGAACACCACAACAGGATAATACCTAAATGTTATGCGTGGAAATAGATCTTCTATACAAGAGAACAGCAACGAATCTAATGTTGAGTTGAATTTTACTAATTGTACTTTCAATAAATAAATAAATGTTTTGTTTTAATGTTTAGTTATAAATTTTTTTCTGTCAAAAAATTTTCTGCCGAATATTCCTCGAATATTGATAAATGCTTCATAATTTTATGACAAATTGTAACGTGGTTTTCTCGGCGAAACTTACCTCGAGCGCCAGCTATTCTTTTTTCTAATAAGGGAGAATAGCAAACCTACCAGGGCAGCTGCTAGTCGGAGACAGAGTTCGTCGTTATCTAGGATATTAGCGATAACAGAGAAAATCAGAAATAGAGCAAATTTACACAGTTTATTCAGATAGCGAAAAATAGTTATATAAAAATACAGTGAAATAAGACGCTATATGAAATCAATACAAAATATAAATTGGTCAGTCTTGTCTGACTGCGAGCACTTTCATAAGAAACAAATATTTTCCCGGTACGAGTCAGCCAGAATAGAAAGAAAGTTAAATTTAAACGGTGAAATCAAATATATGATACTATCAGGAAAACAGGAATAAAAGCGGTCAGTATAAGAGTGATACTTGTCCGATATTCTTTCAGTCCTAGAATTCACCACGTTGTCTACCACTTTGCTTGTTTCTCGTATAAACAGGTTGGGGTTTGGCCAGGTGAAATTAGAGGGTTAAACCAAGCTCGTTGCTTGGTAACAGCCCTCAGCCTTCGAACGAGCTTTCGATCGTCATAAAATTATCTCGTTTATTATAGAGGTCCTAGCGATATTACTACTGACAATAAATTTATTATAATCCTTCACTGATATAGCATAAATCCTAACAGGAACATTTAAAATTTAGAAGAAATATTGAAAAGTGGTTGATGATTATCATTATATTAAATACTGCAAACCTTCGATGTAGATATGAAAGATTTTTAGCTTGCCTTAGATAGGAAAATGAAGAATTGTATCATAGCTATCTATGATTTGCTGCTGTATTTCCACTCGACCTTAGGAACAGTACTGTGAATTTCTGACTATTCAATGCATAGTAGTTCCAACCGTATGACTTGAAGAGTTTATCATAGTTTGGAATCAATAATATTATCACTCCATGAAATGAATTTATAACTTTTTCTGCTTCGACACAATAGCAGAATTCGTATACCTATTGTTAAACATGCAATATTTTTTGTTGGAAACAAGTTTGAACCAATCTTCCAGTTATTTCAATAAATAAGTAGGTTTATTCTTTATTTATCGCTCCTATGTATATAAAAGCTGATCCATAGATTCTCGTTCAATTGCAAGTTCATTCCAACCCATTATTTCTATAAAATTATTCGCATTCATTTTCACTTAGTAGATATATTCAATATAAAATCTAAAAAAGTTTCAATTTTTCCGAAGCAATAAATCTTTTTTTATTCAAACAAGAATATTCCAAATTCTTGCCATGAAAATTTGCGAGTGATCTGTAATTTTCGAGTCTATGGTTGGACCCAGTCAGCCTGTCTGGCATACCTATCTTTCTAGTACTCTAATAATACTAGTATTATAAATCTATGTGCTATCATCGAGATACTATACTATATATCACTATGTATGCTATAGTGTTTGATTTACGGGAAATTTTGTAAATTCATATATCAAAGAAATTTATATAGGTAGTACTGATATTTGTGAGATAAGGAACATAGATAATCGAATTATATTGGGACTTTTAGGAAGATTGTATGTAGAATTTTCAATAAACCAGGATAATGAAATTCTTTTATTTGTGACTATATTATGATTTACACTTTTGGAATGTCACTGTTTGAAATTTCAAATTGTTACTATTTAACTTTTATTTGTGTTCAGAATTATTGGAGGAATATATTCTTGAATAATATCAACCTTTTAATTCCATATCCCTTATGAACCTATTGTCAGCTGTAAATAATTGTTGTCAATTAAAGTACCTACCTTTCTCATATAACGACTTTTGATGACATCTCATTTCTGTTCAAGCAGACGGAAAATATACTTATGTTAAGGAAATATTAGCATTTCCTCTCCATATATTTGAGCCATATTTCTTCTGGGAATACCTACCTACATTTTTTTCAAAACATGCGTTCTTATGAAGTTTTATATATTTATTTATATAAAGTTCAAAACATGCGTTCTTATGAAGTTTTATATATTTATTTATATAAAGTGGATCTTATGTTAGAGCAAAATCTTTCAATAGCATGTTAGACCATTATGAAAATAAAATTAAAATGAAATCCATTAAAATAAACCTAATTCAATATAAAAAACTATTTTTGTGTATTTAGGACTTAGGTATCGTATATCACATTTTATACAATTTTTTAATTATAAATTTAAACTACTGGTTTTACACGTAGTATCTCCTCGCGTGTTCTTAATGGTTCACGATGAACGATTTCTAAGACACAACCAGAAATCTGTATGAATGCAGGCTTAATCAAAAACAGAAGACTAAAACAGAAGAAAACGTATGGAGGGAATCTTGAATATGATTAAAAGATGCATACACGAAGCAGTCGAATAAGCTATAGGAAAGAGGGAGATATATTTAAATTAGAAGATCAACCGAAAACAACTCAAGAAAGATACATCAAAAGAAAGAGTCAGAAACAGCGATATAATATCTGCTGTTAATTGGAGATTTGGAGAAGTGATTGAGAGCACCCACTGTTCATAACTGAAAATCAAACAAATAAAAATTACCAAAACTAGGCCAAATGAAAATATATAAATAAGAACTACAATCAGAATAACAGAACAAGAACCATATATTTCAGAATAACATCAGCAATATTATTACTAAATGGCACAGTGCATGAAACAGCTGATGATCCCACCTAAATATCCATAGATTTGTGATCGTTTCTAGAAGGGATAATGGATTCCTGGTTTTAAGAAAATTCCTTCTGATATGACGTCATGCCATTGCTTCAGTCTATAGACTGAATACTTATACTCCACTGTGGATACGTCACAATATGCTCACTAATTCTTATTAGTCTGATACATTTTGCTATCAGAAGGTAAGTTATGTTCGGAAATCCTGGCATTTAGTCAACAAGACCATGTGCAATCTATTTCCAGCTAATGAGGGAACTAATTTCAACAAGACTTTGTTATTCAGAAGGAATAGGGCGGGTGTGATTGACATGCCTTCCTCTGGTGACTTCATCTCCCATTCAACAAATCAATCTTCAATGCCGACATTGCAATTGCTTGTGATAAACATCTTAAACGCTCTTTAATTGCCTATCTTTTCCTTTCCTTTACTTCTCTGTACCAAGTCATGTGTCAACGTGTAAGTTAAGGAAGTTTTGCCATCTTTCAATCACAATTTGAACTTGTACCATGTGTCCGATACAACCAATCCACATAGCTTATACTTATCGTTTCATCTAAATACGTCCAGAGTAATTTGCGATTATAGCGATAACGAAGCAGCAAAAGAGCGATAACATGCAATATGAATCTTCTACGCTGGGACTTCCAACAGTCAGGGTAAATTGATGTTTTCCGAGAATTTCTCTAGGATCATGATGTACCATAACCTTCTAGAGACAGCTAATAGAGATAATACAGATCTTCCTCATTGTAATTTTCGCCATAAGTTCAGTTTTTGAGTAACATAATCATTTGGGTTGTAATAAAATTAACAACAATAGGTTATTCGTTTTTATGGGAAATCTGTTTTGATTAAACCTTGTGTTCTTTCAAATGTTATAATAATAATAATTTATTCGTTCAGAAAAGTAATATCCAAAATAAAGTTCAGTATTTGAACGAGACACCTAAGCCAGGCTTGTATTGTGTTACTTCGTCCAAGTTTACCTACTTAATAATATGAACTCAGGAAAAAAGTACACTTTACAGGATCAATTGCGAAACAGAACATTTCTCTTATAGATTCATAAATAATGAAGATATGAAAATTGGAATGAGAAATCAAGAAGCAGGTAAGGCAGAGGATATGTAGGAAATTAATCTAAAACAACTCCATGAAAACTGTGATATTATCCCCTTTCATTATTTATTTTTTAGTTTCAATCTCTCAACTATTCTTTTGGTACTTATATTTCTCAACGAAAAAGACAATAAACTGGGTTGTCAACTAAGAAATTCCGATTTGAAAGGGCTCTAAAATTGTTTTGAATAAGAATAGAGAAGTGGGGTTGGTCTTAAACGAAGGAGGGGTTCATGGAAAATCAGTCGCCATGGTTCGCTGGATGGGTGAGGAGCGTTCGTTCTGTGTGCGCGCTTATTACCAATATTTTTTTCTCTGATGAAACTAATTTTCATCTCAACGACTATGTAAACCAACAAAATTGACGGCATTGGTCTACAGAAAACCCCAAAGAGAAACATGAAACTCAATTGTTTAGTCTGAAGGTCACAGTTTTTTGTGCAATACACGCACAAGGCATTACTGGCCCGTACTTTTTCGAAGACGGACGCGGACTCGTAGTAACAGTAGATTCTGATCGTTATGTGGACATGTTGAACAATTTCTTTGAACCAGCCCTTCAAGACTTTGATGGATACAATCAGGATACTTGGTTTCAGTAAGTCGGGTCACTTGTCACACTTCAAATCGGTCTTTATCCGTTATTCAGGAGCTTTTTCCTGAAATATTGATTTCTCGGCGTAGAGACCTTCCATCTCCCCCCAGAAGCCCGGACTTGACACCTTCTGACTTTTTCTTTATGAGGATACCTCGAAAGTGTAGTCTACCGCAACAATCTACACACTCTAATTGCGTCCAGAAATTTTGCGACGTATTTTTCTAAATTTGGGGGTTCTACTCTTAGAGTGCTAGCAGAAAAACAGTGTAAATTTGGACGGCGTAATTTTTTGAAAATGAATTCCCAAAGAGCTGAGCATTATTTGTAGAAAAAAATTCAAATTGACTTGATAGTTTTTGTTTTATTCCTATTTCAAATCGGAATTCTTCAGTTGATCGCCCAACATTAATGAAATTTGGTCCCAGCTACGAAATGTAATGTTGTGTATGTGTTTTTTTCGAGGTTTTTTCATACAATGGAACTTGGAACTACTTGAGGCATATCCACGTTGAACATAATACTAATATTCAAAATCGGGACATTTGGAAAAGCGGGGAAAGAGGGTATATAGATGTTGGAGGTTTGGGTATTGGTTATTGGTCTGTTGTTAGCACAATGAAGAAAATAATATAATATAATCTCACAATGGTGATAAAATTACTTGAAATGTTTCGACTTGATTATTCATCGGCATCCACTGAAGTACAGCTACGTTTTTTTCATATACCAACCTTATTTTTGTGAGGACATCAAAGCATTCAAGAGTGTCTTATCTTTTTTGATGGTACAGTTCATTTGGATAATTAACATTGCCTTCGCATTCAATCGACAATTGGATTTCGTCCGAACACCAAAAAATTATTAATTAACAAAAATTCGCGTTTCACAGAAGCATTAGTTCCTGGCAAAGAGAGCACGAGCTCCACAACTATCCTCAGGTCTTTTTTTCAATGTTCGATTCCGACAAGACGCTTTCTTACAGTTAGGTGTTGAGCAAGCTTAACTCGTTGACCAAGTCATGTATGGATAGGGAGGGGACAAACTCCAAAGATACGAGTAGTTCCTCCAGTTCAGCTCACTTCATCTCTTTCTTCAAATCAATCCAAGACAGCTGGCTTAGGAGCTCTATATTTAATTACCAGTGATCCAGATGATTGCTTGTGAATGGAATTTCTACTATGAAAGATGCAGATGTTTCAAGAAGTACTCGTTTCAGTTGATCTTGAATGTGTTGAGCTAGCAAATGTTTAATGATGGCTTTACTTTTTGTTCCAGCACAGAGAGTTTTTCGTACAAATAATTTTGTAATCAGTCTAGATTTACAATCCAGAGATCTTAAACCTGAAACTATGATTGTGCTTGACAGTGTGATATGCTAAAACAGTTTCTTTTGCTGCAATCTCATTTTCTTCAGAATCATCTTTAGTAACAAATTTTGAAATTGGGGATGACATAGCCACTGCTTTATTTCCAGCCAAATGTTTTTTGTCTACAAATGATTCTTGCTTGATATCGGATAAAGCACCGTGCATAATATTCATTTCGCTCGAACATCAGGTACACAATGTAACTTGTGGATTAAGTTCACGTTTTTTGAAGAAAGGATTTCCCATCTGAAGCTCTGTATTGAAGGAACATTTATGATTCCTATCAGCTTTACTGTCACTCATTTTTTAAAATCGCAAATCAGACACTCAGAAATTATTGATGATGATGATTACTGATGCGGGATGCCCGGTGTCGATTAGGAGATCGTGTGTTCTTAGCGTTGAAAATTAAATTAATTAAATTTTTGACAAGAATGCTAGGAGATCGGGACAGTTCTTGTATAATTCGGGACACCGGGACAAATCTCTTAAAATAGGGACTGTCCCATTTTTATCGGGACATATGATCACCATAGGTATATTCAACCTAGAGCGAGTAGAAACCGGTTGGATATGATATTTTAAAGATGATGAATTCAGCAGTATCATTCGTACCTCGCTAAGACCGGATTCCTAGTAAAGGGTGTCTGTAGGGAATATCTCTCTTTCTTTAAAATTATTTTTATGGCAGTTTTTTGAGCAATCTGCAAAGTAGAGAGGAGCTTTGGCAAGACCTTCCCATGCTGTGATACCATAACTAATTATGGATTCTGCTAGTGAAACGTAAACAGTTTTCAGTAATTTTATATCTAATATAGCTCTAAGTTGGTAGAATTTATATATAAATTTTCCTAGTCTTTCAACCAGACACTTGATTTGCACATCTCGCGTATAAACTGATATAGCATTACTCCCAAATACTTAATTGAGGTTGTTTCCTTTATAACTGGGCCGTTCCAGAGTGAACCCGAACTACACATAATTCATGTATCCTAATTGTCTCTTTTGCTGGTCAGTCTTTGATTGTTGAGGAGTGGGTCAAAATTTTGTGTTGTGTGTATTTAAACATTTTAAACTCAAAAGATTACATTCAAGCCAAAAAGAAATTTTTCTTAAACAATCCTCGGCCTTCTCATAAACAAGATTCCAGTCATCTTCCACGAAAAGCATTATAGTGTCCCCTGCATAAGATATAACCAATGCCTCCATACTCCTGATATCGAAAATATCATTTATTCATTGAAATATTAATGATTTTTGCATAACATGAGCAATAATCAACTTTGTAGATGAAAATCAACCAATGATAATGAACTCATACTTCGGTGCTAGTCTCAACAACGTTCAAAGAACATACAAAGAGGTAATATCATCCAGTGCATAGAGCATCCATAGATAGATTGTTCGCCCTAATTATGACTCATCAGTACGGAAAATTGCACTTAATAATAGAGGCATTTGTATCCCTTATTTGAAGACCTGGCATACTGTCTCGGGTATTATGTGTACGAATACCAAAACAAAACACTATACCTTCACTGCATGAACCTTGATAGAAGTATCGAGACGTTCTTTCAATTGTCATTCGGACTATGGCAGACCACGTATGCGGTTATTCCTGATATATTGTCAGTGGCGGTGCTATCACTATTTTTGGGTAGTGCGAGATCAGGAAGTGGCGTCCCTACAACTATAAAACCTAATTTTACTGTCATAAATTTCAAATCATTGAAATTGAAAAGTTCTTCTGACCAATTTGTGCGAGCTATGGATAATAGGCTCTGCATTCCGTAGTGCGAGTAGGTATAATAATTAATGATAGAAATTACAGTTGGGAAATAATAACAATAGAATAGAATAGAATAAACTTTATTTGCTCATAAAAAAATCACAAATAAATCAAATTAACCTTCAATACATTACAAGGTGCCTCAAAGTCAAAACATTTAAAGTATGTTGATACAATTAATATTATTCACCACATCACAACAATAAGTCAGAATAAAATTACAATAAAATTAGAATTACAATAAAATCACAATTACAATGACAATGGCAACTGGCTTACAACACAAGTGTATAAAATCTAAAATTGAAAATCTAAAAATTCCTTTATGGAATAAAATACATTCTTCGTTAAAAAAACCTTCATTTTATTTTTGAAAGAAACCTCGCTCAGTTTCATCCAGCTTTCAGGAAGTTTATTTAGCAACTTGACACCTAGAAAGTTGAAGCTATCTTGGGTCCTCTTGATGCGGTGCTGTGGGAGTACCCATTTATTTCTGTTCCTTGTGTAATAGTCATGCTGGAATGACTCGGTCTTGCTACTTTTGTACGATGAGCACAGACAGGCAAGTATGTAGATTGCTGGCAAGGTCATAACTTTGTATGCAGCGAACAGCTCCCTGCAGCTTGTTCTCTGCGATACTCCAGCAATCGCCCTTATCGCTCTCTTCTGTTGCAGGAACACTACCGAAGCATCAGGTGCAGCTCCCCATAAAATAACGCCATAAGATAACACGCTATGGAACAGTGTGAAGTAGGTAAGCAATACTGCTTCCTGATTTAAACAATTTCTTATAGTTCTCACATTGTACACTGTCCATGATAAACGTTTTGAGAGCTTGTGTATGTGTGGCTTCCAGCAGAGTGAACTGTCCAAGGTAACACCCAAAAGAATTGCAGTATCGTCAACTGAACCTTGTTTCTTGCTGAAAATGATTCTCTGGGATTTATCGACATTCAGCCTCAACCCGTTTGAATGGAACCATGTCTTTGCCTGTTCTAAGCATAACTCTGCTCTATCCCTCGTATTCTCCACACTCGAATCTACCACACCAAAACTGGAGTCGTCAGCATACAGGCACATCAGATCACAATCCACAGTATCAAAAAGATCATCTACATACAAAATAAAAAGAAGTGGCCCCAGTATAGATCCTTGGGGCACCCCGACCGTTATGCCCACGCTCTCAGATGTCATGTCATCCAGCTGTACAACCTGACACCTGCCCTCCAAGTATGATCTCAGCAAAGCGAAAACCGGCCCCCTGAAGCCATAAAATTCCAACTTTTCCAGCAACAGATCATGCACCACACTATCGAATGCTTTGCTCAAATCTAAACAGCGTAGTTCAACAGTTTCCCTGTCATCAAAAGATTTTATTATTTTCTCTACTATACTTGCCAGAGCAGTTGTAGTTGATCTACCTCTTCGAAATCCGTGCTGATGATGAGAGCATTCTTGTTTTCAACAAAGATTCCAAAACTTTAGAGATGACGGGCAAGAGAGAAATTGGCCTATAATTCGTGCAGTCGTTGACGTCACCCTTCTTATGAACCGGAATAACCTTAGCCAACTTCAGCTTCTTCGGAAAAATGCCTTCCTCAAAACATCTATTTACAATACTACACAGCGGCTCCTTTATCTCGTGTACAATAGACTGAAGAAGTCTGACAGAGAAACCATAAATATCACGAGAGCGTTTTGGCTTCAAATTTTTCACAACCTGGACAATTTCATCAGGGGTAGTATCAAAAAGAAACATCGAGTCCTTTGTTCGGCGGTTTGTTTTCCTCATCCGATATTTGTCTTGAGTAACCAGTCCCGAACCCGCAGATCTACCAACGTTCACGAAAAAAGTGTTAAACTCTTCTGGGGTTAGTGAGGTCTTGGCTGTCTTTTTCTTCTGTGCTTTTATTTTCCTGTTTATCACCTCATGTATGGCCTTATTTTTGTTGTCCGATTTGTTTATGAGTGCGAAGTCAAAACTTCTTTGCGCTTCATTTATGTAGTTTTTATAGGTACTCCGATTTTAATTTCTGATATACGTTCCTGGTTGTTTCGTCTTTTTTCACCATCATGATAGACGAATGGCGTCCAATCTTGTCTGATATTCTTTAACCTTCTTAGAATTCCATATCTTCAAATTCTTCTTTGCGCCCAATATAACTTCTCAGGGAAAGATGATTCGAAGTGTGTCTGTAGAATGTCGTGAAACATATCATATGCTTCTTCAGCTTTACCTCGAAAGCACTGCTGCCAATTTGTCGTTTGTAGCTTAGTTTTGAAGACACTAATATTCTTATTGTTTATGATTCTTATCCTCTTGTACTTCAATTTTCTTTCAGGTTTCGGCATTGCGATAGCAATATTCTGCGCCATATGATCGGAATAAAGCTTTTATTCATTTCAAACAACTCAAATATGCACTTATCGAAATTTAGGGCTCGCGAATTCTTTTTATCAATTCAGAATAATTTAGATTTTGTGCTATATCATTTTCTATGGACAAGATTCCAAGATCCGATAGTCTTTCATGGCACATTGTAGATCGTAAGTAAGTTTTTATAATCTTCAATATACTAAAACTTCGTTCTCCTTTGGGGATAGTTATAGGAACAGTTAGCAAGATACGAAGCGCCGTCCATACATTCGGGAAAATATCTTGCCAGTCATTTTTTTTATAAGTCGAAGAACTGCTATGGGCTCTGCTGCTTGAAGATCCTTCAACAATTAATTCAGGCTCACAAGTTCTTCAACCAATTCATTGCCAGATATATCGCGTTTTTCGCCATCGCTCAAAGCGATTTCCAAATCTGCACATGCGTTTTTCAAAAAGGATATGTCTGCAATAATTTTCAGGTCGTATAAAAAGGACCAAGTATCATTGAATTTTGACAATTGTTGAAAACGTGTAACCAATGTGTTCACAATTGTGTCTATCATAGGGTAAAAAACGTTCCGTTTATATATTGCTTCCAGATCAGTAGATGTTTCATCCACTGCTTCATATTCAAATAACCGTCTTTTTTTCGCAATCAGTCTTCCTTAAAACATGGATTAATTCCGGCCTGAGAAGCTATTTCTTTAGCTGTAATTAAAGCTGAGGAAAAGCTACGATACTGTTCCACGAATTCCGAACCATTTTTCAGTAATCGCGATACATTTGACAGGTCCATAGTTTCAGACTACATCGCTTTACTCATAATATTCACTCGGAACAATATATCATACCAAGCCACCATTGTCAGTCAGGGAACTCTGAAATCTCTATCTAATGTTAGGGTTGACTCTCTTTTGGTAGAAGAATGCAGGAAAGCTTTGCGTAGGCTGGTCTTTGATAACTTTTTGAAAGTAATCTGGTGTCCGGCTCATGCGGATATACCTGGTAACGTCAAGGCAGATGAACTGGCTAGGCGGGGAGCCAGATTAGTATTTGTTGGTCCGGAGCCTGCGCTGCCAATCTGTCGCACACGCTTCTTCAGGAGCTGGCCGAACAGGAAATTTTCTCGGAATGGAGCGCGGGGGTGGGCCTGAGGTGGTCGAGGATTCTCATTGAGAGGCCGTCCTCGCGACCTGAGATCAATAGACTTCTGTTGCTGGAGAGGAAACAACTCGGTCTGGTGACTGGTGCATTGACTGGTCACCTGTTTAACAAACATTTGAAGAGAATGGGATTGACGAGCTGCTCCCTATGCCAGTGGTGCAGGAGTACTGATGAAACGGTTGAGCATATTTTGTTCAACTGTGGTAACCTAACTGAGTTAAGGTCAACACACAAAGGAAATCCAATACCTACTATTCCTATGGTGAGAGGGACCACTCCTGGCAGACTCGCGACATTTCTGTCTTCGTGTCTGAGGAGCTGAGTCTCTATAGAACGATGCGGGTGAACAATGGGCCACTAGGCCTCAGTTCTCAAACTATTCAAAAACGATATTCGAACCTTGTTTTATTCGTATCTATTCGCTTTCCTTTTCACGTACTTGCTTCTAATTTCATTTATCCTTCTTATTTCATCGTTCCTGGAACAATTATATTTTTAGTAATAAACGTTATAAATGTATTAAAAACGATATTCATTTGGATCTGGCCTTTTTCGTCAGAAATTAGCAAATATTCTCGAAGGACTTCCCTCTCGTAAAGCCACTGACAGTTGTCATAATTTTCCGATGTCATAAATAATCATAAATAGCTTACGACATTTGCGACAAATTATTGAGATTTTTTTGGAATTTATCTCACCTTTTTACAAACGAGAAACAAATAAAATATAAAACAGTACACGCAAGGTAACGGGTTTTACTGGCTCAAGGAGGTAACTGACTCGCCTGCGGCTCGCCAATTATATCCTCCATTCGCCAGTAAAAACCCTCTTACCTTGCTAGTAATGTTATATACTATATCAGTTGATCACCAGTTTGCACTAGAGGAAGCATTTCAGACGTTTAGTGCAGTCAAAATCAAGAAAACAAAGAGATTAGCCAGTTTCAGGATTCATATTTGGACTTAAAGGAGGAAATATAGTACATTATTGGATGTATTTCCAATTCACTCGTTAAAGAAAACAGATGAAGATTACTCGTTAATTGACAAAATTTTTGTGATAACTTAAGTTTTTATGAATATATGCCCTGAAATCATATCACTTGGCTAAAACTTATCTGGATGTTCTTTCAAATTGCAGTATACTTATCTTTTGTTTTTTATACAAGACAAGTAGAAGGTAACTGCTATATTCACTATTTTATAAAAAATAGCATACACATACTTACTTTAACTCTGTATTGTGAAATTAATTACCATTTCTTATTAGATAATTAAGTTTTTGTTTATACCAGGGAATAAAATTTGTTGGTTTGTATTGAATGATAAATGCTTCACTTACGACAAAATATTAATGAATTTTTCTGATTTGTATTCAATAAAAATAGTTTTTGATGTTGTGAATAATTGAAATTAAGTTGTTTATTTTCATAAAGTCTTTCATTTCTGTAATAAAATCATCATGGAATTCAACGGCTTTCATTTCAATAACAAATATTGTCATTTTTTCTTTCTATATATTGAAGAATAAATATTATAAATATAATTTGATTCACTGCAGCAGGATTCCTTGTTTCTACTAAATAACTAATCATATCAGGATACATTTTATTTTTGAAATGAGCCAAGTTAGATGGTTAAATATCTTCCTTCTGCAGTTGACAAGGGTGAATACCCAAAACTGATATTTTTCTACATATCGTCCTCGATGTAGGTATATGATATGAACTTAATAAATCATTTCATAGGTCCATTTTCACGATTGTTCAGTCAAAAGACTAAATAAATCAACTGAAACACTTGAGAAACACCAGAATCTCTCTTGTTTTGCTTTGACGTGCACGAAACAATACTCGTTTCGGGAACAGCTGATTCGGCGATTGCAGCGCCGCCATCGGTTATTATTTATCCTAATATCAATATTCGTTCACAGAATAAATTTCATTCGAATCGGATATCTTGTTATGGTAATATAAAGATTCTTCTTTTCAATATTCCAATTGGAATTTCTATTGTTCTGTTAACATTATGGCCACGAAATTTCGCATGAGACTTATTATGAGCATCTTGCATGTGCGCAGAATTTCATTCCGATTGGTTCCGTTTTGTCTGAGATATTAGGGAACAAAAATTTTGAATGGTCATATTTTATGGAACACCCCGTACGGTTTGGGTGGTTGACGAACTCAACTGGGGCATTTGGCAACCGAAGTCACCCTGAAAATCTCAAGTTTTTAGGACCATCCCTTCGAAAGTTATCGTGCTAACGGCCGGCTGGACGGACGGCCCCACGGAGAATTGAATTTGACCAAATACAGACGATTGGGCAAAACGATATAGCACCCGTTTAAGTAAAACGAGAGCTTAAAAAGTACCAGCCAATGGGTCACCTTCAATCAGGTTTTGCCGAAACATTTTAACATTATGCACATTTAATCTGTGCTCATCTCAGTTCTAGTTTCAAAAATGATCTACTTATTCTATGGAAGTGAATGTAGAATGTATTATTTCTCATCCATTTTCATCTCTGTTACATTGCTGATCCTATCAAATAGACGAAAGTGAAAGATTCATATGTCACACACCTAACTGCGCAGATTTCATAAATCACTGATAGCTGAAAAAACCTTCACAACTTTGACATCCAAGACATGCCGTCTGGTGAGAATCAAGGAAGAAATCGTCGGTACCATGTTGAGATTTGTCCCAGTTGACCAACATAAATAAGCATTTCACACGATCTGCAACCTAAGCTCTTCAGAGAGCTGCAACAGACGTGCTTTATGCTATAGCCATTTATTAAGATAATAATCATATATTCAGAAACGAGATGGTTTCAAGGAAAGTAAATTGTCAGCTTGAGCAATTCGTTTCGCATTCTCCGTGTGCGTACACCTCTGAAATCGGCTATATTCTGTTGTTCAGAAATTCCACATTCGATTTCAGTTACAACTGAAGTGAAACAAAACAGGGAAATATTGATCAGATTGAATTCCATCCAAAAATTGAAGCAATCGAAAATTGAAGAGTGTTGGGAATAGTTAAAATTGTTAAGGGGGGATAATGTTGGGAATAGTTTGTAAAATCTCCCTACCTTTGAATTTCAATTAGACAGATTTGACATAATATATTTTTAGATAAGCACATAGACATATTATATTATTAGTCTATGGATAAGCATTGTCAAATCATAGATTTATAATACTATATAACTTAGTATTATAGGTCCATGTGTCAAATTCATTCAAGAAGTTACCTATTTCCGCTATTTATTCATTTTCGAGCTTACAATTAACATGTTGGCTACCGTGACAGGACATTTTAAACTAGGAAATGGACGTTATGAAGAAGGAACGGGAATTGATGAGGGAATATTTTCAAATGTATGCAGAGAGTTAGACCAGATGATGTTGGATAAGGCCACAAGTGAGCGACATCTGGTACCAGTATTAGGATAATTCGAAGACATAAGCGACAAATTATTCAGGTCAGATGAAAACATAAAAAAGTCCATACTGTCTTCAGAAATCTATGACTCAACTTTTAAAGAGGAATACAAACAAGTTGAGGTTCTACCGGGGAGAATTAATCGAATATAGGTTTAAGTGTGAATTCTTACTCAAGGACCAAGAAAAAATGTCATATTATAAAGCATGGTTAACTGGCACAAATGAAAATTTGAAGGATAAGGAAATTGCATCTTCTATGAAACATTCAAAAGATTATTGGAGTGACTCCAAACTTGATGAAGGTGAAAAGTTTTTGGGAGATAGCTAATTGAACAATACACTTGGATACTGAAAACAAAGACTACATTCCAACGGTTGATGAAATTGTCCAAGATCTCTCTAAGGATGAAAATGAACTTGAAAAACAAGAAGAATTTGAACATAAAAACATTTTCAGATTTGAAGAACCTGAACAAGAATTTATTGGACGATACCCTAGAACTATTGAAGGATCTTCAAGAAGAGAAGATAATAGAAGAGAATTGAAAAGACAAGAGGTGACAGAGAAGAAGGCTAGGGAAAAGGCAAAAAAATGGAGGATCTGAGAAAATCATTTGACGATGATGATATCGACGGAGATTTTGACCCAGCAGCTCATGACAGACGAACGCAAGCTCTCTTCAATGATGACTACTACAAAAATGGCCCTGAAGAAGATATAAAATCATTCTTTGATATAAATGATGAGGATGCTGCTGAACTACAACCTGAAAATCATGATAACTGGGCAGGTGACGCAGAAGGTAAAGAAAATGATGCTCCCCATTTTGAAGACTACGATTTCAATATGAATGCAGATTATGATCCCAAAGACACTCAGAAGGCAACTGTGGAGAGCACAAGAAGGAAAAAGAAACGCAAGAGGAAGTCAAAAGAGGAAAGAAGCAAAATGAAATGAAAGAAGTTTGAAATAGGCATGAAGAAAATACGTAATGGTTTTTGATTAGTGTTTTGACTCAACAATTTCTATATGCAATAAAATTTTTAAGGGGGGAGAATGTTGGAAATAGTTTCTAAAATCTCCCTACCTTTGAATTTCAATTAGACAGATTTGACACAATATATTTTTAGATAAGCATTCAAATTCATTTAAGAAGTTATTCCCGTTATTGGCGTTATTTATCCATTTTCGAGCTTACAATTAACAAAGAGGAAAGAATTGCTCATATATTTTATAACAAATTAAGAAAAGCACCGAGCAGGTGCTTTTGAGTGCTCGTTCATTGTGAAATTTTGTTTGGGACTGAGATTCATGCTATAGCCCGTTCACGAAAGGTTGAGCCGTCGGTTGGCCATGATAATTTGACATATTCCACTGCGTATATTAAAATTTTAGGTTATGATGTTTATTTTCTTGTCAGATTGATACGAAATGTTGTCAATATTGCATAGAGTCGTCTCATACGTCGCAAGCTCGTCGGACGAGGCTGGGTACATTCGGCAACATTGAATTTATTTTACGTTATGACAGCAAATACTGCCAACTTCAGATAAATAAAGAAACACCTACTATGTGCTCAACCTTTCGTGAACGGAGTATAAGTATAGTCCGTTCACGAAAGGTTGAGCACATAGTAGGTGTTTCTTTATTTATCTGAAGTTGGCAGTATTTGCTGTCATAACGTACAATAAATTCAATGTTGCCGAATGTACTCGGCCTCGTCAGACAAGCTTGCGAATTATCAGAGAACTCTATGCAATATTGACAACATTGAGTATCGAACTGACAAGAAAATGAAGAACGTAACCTAAAATTTCAATATACACAGTGGAATATGCCAAATTTCCATGGCCAACCGACGGCTCAACATTTCGTGAACGGAGTAGATATGAATGCAAAATCTCAGCACGATCAGAATTATATTTTGAAAGTTATTGAACAAATGATATTTGTAAAAAAACAATAATTAAAAAGGTTTGATTCTATGGTTCAGATGATGCGATACCATTTAAATTTTGTATAAACATTCAGTATACATATCAATCACAATATTATGAAAAGTCAAGTCTCTAGGACAATCCCTTCGAAAGTTGTCGTGCCTTAGGCCAGACGGCTGAACGGCCCCACGGATATAATTGAATTTGACCACGAATTCGTCATCAGGGAGTCGACCCTATCGTTCGAAACCTTTTTCGGCTCAAAAATTGAAAATTACAGACTTTTGGTCAGAACGATATAGCACTCGTTTAAGTAGAACGAAAGCTCAAAAAGATTTATAGATTTATTTAAAAAAGAATGAGGGTTAACTGAATATTATATAGGTTAAACCTATAAAATCCAAAAAATAATAATAACCACATCGAAATGATCATTTCAAATAGAAAAAAAAACATTTGTATTTTAACAATAATCAATGAGATTGCCATCTATCCAGTCTATTTTTGAATGTGTCGACAGTTGGAGACTCCACAATCGTCGATGGTAGCTGGTACCATGCATTTGGCAGGTAATTCTGGTGTGGCGATGATCTGAATGATTCATTGGATTACTTAAAGCGGTTACCACGAAAATTATTCGTAATTACCTAGCTGGTAAAGGTTTTTCATTTTCTCGCCGAAGTGAACATTTAACGAACGAAATGTGAAGATGAGATCACCCCTGGATCGACGCTTGGCGAAACATGGGAGGTCAAACATCTTGAGACAATCTTCCTAGAATGGGCGGAAGTGGTGACCATCAAGATGGAATTACATTTGAATTTTCAAAGTTGGCCCTTACATCTCGTACAAAGCCTTTTTGAGATTAACATCTGATGGGCGGATGGGCCCATTCGATTCTTCGAGCGAAATTACTAAAGACCGCAGTATCAGAATTCCGATTTTCCACCTGTACGCGAAATAAATTCACCGTTTTCAGACTTTTGAAACACCCAGTATATCAGTATAAAGAGAATAATATCAGTGACAACTATCAATGTCAATCAGATTACAAATGAAAAATACACAATTCTGAAGATTTTAAGAGTTTGTCTGAAGATGGTGTCTGATATAGCCACCGAAACGTTACAATATCCTTTTAATTTGTTTCATTTTTCAGTTTTACTGTTAGGCAACAATTTTTTTCAAGAACAATTTGCTCCTGACAAATAAGTGCAAAGATTCTCGCAGGAGCACTTCACCTTAATCAAACATTTTTCAATTATTTATGTTTCAGAGACTGGGAGTAAAAACCTATAATGTTTTTAAGAAATCAGTGAATATACTCAGTCACAATGAATGAATACCTACTTTTTCAGTGTCGTCTTTGCTTTTTCTGTTACTACTTCAAATGTCTTCTTTCAGTCCTATCTATTCTTTTCCAATAACCTAATCAAAAAATCTTGTTAGAACTCAAGAACATCCGGATAATAAACATATTTTTTCAAATTTCCTACCTGCCACATCTTCAGCCTCAAAATTTTGGAATATGATTATTTTTTCTACTCATTACATCCTAATAATAATTTTTGTGATTATACAGGGTGTCCCATTACTCGACGTCAACCCGGAACCGGGTGAAAAGGCAAGTAATGCTGGTTGTCAGAAAAATATAAAAAAAAATCTGAGTTGCATGATTTTAAAATAATGCGCATTTGAAAAAAACACGCAAAATTCCACACCCTGTGACAGTCTTTTCGCTCTTGTTGCCACAAATATCAACTTTTTCCAACTTTTTTCTTTGCTGTGTAACCTTGAATAATGCTTGTCTAAACTGTAATCAAAATTTTGATACCAGCTGCTCTAGGTTTCATAAAAATAGGGCTTACTTCTCGGAAAAAAAATTCGAAATAAACCATTGCCTAGTTTCAACTGACTGTATTGAAAAAAAATTGTACTACGTAGGTTTGGCATGTTTTTTCAAAAGTTGGCGCATTTAGTGACGATTCCAAAATGGTATAATACTTGTTTTATTGTAGCAGCCGTAGTTCAAATTTATTTTTGATTGCCTTCGAATACACTTTTTCGTTAACTGCTTCCCAGTAATAGAGTCCAATGGGTTCAAGTCCGGTGAACGGGCCGGCCACGAGATTGGACCAGAACGTCCGATCCATCTTCCGGGAAAAAATGTTACCAAAAAAAAAAAATTTCAGAGAAATTTCTCAGGAAAAATTTTTTCTGAAAAAATTATTTTCTCTGGAAATTTTTTTTCTGATAACATTTTTTCCCGGAAGATGGATCGGACTTTCTGGTCCAATCTCGTAGCCGGCCCGTTCACCGGACTTGAATCCATTGGACTCTATTACTGGGAAGCAGTTAACGAAAAAGTGTATTCAAAGGCAATCGAAAATAAGTTTGAACTACGGCAGCTACAATTAAACAAGTATTATACCATTTTGGAATCCTCACTAAATGCGCCAACTTTTGAAAAAACATGCCAAACCTAAGTAGTACATTTTTTTTCAATACAGTCAGTTGAAACTAGGCAATTGTTTATTTCGAATTTTTTTCTGAGAAGTAAGCCCTATTTTTATGAAACCTAGATCAGCTGGTATCAAAATTTTGATTACAGTTTAGACAAGCATTATTCAAGGTTACACAGCAAAAGAAAAAGATGGAAAAAGTTGATATTTGTGGCAACAGGAGCGAAAAGACTGTCACAGGGTGTGGAATTTTGTGTGTTTTTTCAAATGCGCATTATTTTAAAATCATGCAACTTAGATTTTTTTTATATTTTTCTGATAACCAGCATTACTTGCCTTTTCACCCGGTTCCGGGTTGACGTCGAGTAATGGGACACCCTGTATACCGATCATTAATTTATGATATGATCACCAGCTGTTACTGTAGCTCGTTCATCTTGATTGCGTCTACTGCCTATGTCTACTGCTTGGACATACATTTCTTGCATCTAAGTACAACCTTTTAGAGTTCATGACCTCTCGAGGTAGTAAGTGTAAACACATGATAGCACGTATAGCAAGAGGATTATGATTTATTATCCCATACTTCTGTTTATTATCAACTCAATCAATTACCATTAGTGATCTATGGTATGGTAATGACGAGTTTCCAATTTCTTACCAGTATCAAGTTACAGTCTTGAAAAGCAGAATAATACATTGTTCTCTAGACATTCAACAAATATGGTCGATTATCTGATCGCATAAGTGTATAAAATTGTGTCTCTAGAATATAAGAACTCGAAAATCAAAACGGTACCTATGTACTTGTTCGCTAATTCATCTAGATCTAGATAGAGTCACTAAGAAACCCCTCGAAAAATATAGCAGAAGATAGCATAGCTGGGTTATGCAAAAATATAGAAGATTATGCGAGAGTGGTATTTCTTTTTTTCTAGAAAACTTTTTTATGTTTTCACCCCTAGTCTCTGAAACAGAAACAATTGAAAAAATATCAATTAAGATGGAATGATCCTGCGAAAATGCTTCTACTAATTTGTCAGGAGGAAAATTGGTTTTGAAAAAATTGTTGCCTAACAGTAAAACTAAAAAAGTAAATACAGTGGAACTTCCCTATAGGGAACGTCTGTATTACGAATTTTCCTGTACAACGAATTTCGTTGAAGACATTGCTCCTTGAATCCAAATTCCAGGTTGAAAACCCCCTTTAAAACGAAGTAAATGCTCTTTATAACGAAATATAACGTTCAAATCTAGATTTTGAAATATTTGAGTTTCATTCTCGAGATTTCTAGAGTTAATGCGTTGAATAAATTACATTTTCATATTCTCAAGTATTTCAAGAAAAATACGAAAAATAAAACATTAAATCAAACAACATACAACAACTTAGAAATATTTGCTAAACTCGTTGCTTGGTGTTGTGAATGATAGTCTTGGGTCAAAGCGCCTGCCGTTGTAGATTTTTATTAACAGATTCAATTAATTGGTATGCTTATAAAATTCCATGCTAAGGACATCCCATACTTTTCAGTTCAATTCAATTCAAGTTATTGAGCTAAAATTATACATTGGATCATAAATCAAAATCAGATATCATTGTCAAAACGCACTGTTTATTTATAGAAAATGATTATCCTCGATATGGATAGCTTTTTATTAGGCTGCTCCACCCCAATAATGAGTCGCGACTTCTGTCTTCAGATATTTGAATTAATAACTTGATTTCAGCACGGTTTTAAGTGGACAAAAACCTGCTTCTGGATAATATTAAACTGGGAATTTCATTCCAATTAGATTTCTTACCTTTACTTTAAATTCAACATGTGCCAAATTTGGAAAGTTTTAGGCATCCTTTTATAACCTATAAAATTCTCTCATTGATAAATTTTTATTCCTAATTTATGTGATAGATCTATCACGAATAAGTTATGGAGAAACCAACTTTTATGATCTTGAAAATACAGGGTGGGGCATAACAAGCAGTGCAGTTTTGATGGGCTATTAAAAAATTGGCACAACCTACGAAAAAGTGGATTATTCTGTTTGAGTCAGTACCGCATCAAATTTTTTCATTTTTCATTTGAGTTTTGAAAATCACATCATCAAGATGATGTCCTCCAGAAGTGATGCACTGATATAGGCGATTTCTGAAGTTTTCGATCTGGCACATACCGATCGGAATGGCTACAATTTCCTCTCTAATATGGATCTTCAGTTCTTCCAAATTGTGGGGACGATGTTTCTTAAAAACCTTTTCCTTGAGGTAGCCCCATAGAAAAATATCGCAAATGTTCCCTGCACGCCTCGTCCCTCTGAGGGGCGACCCGGGGTGGCAAGCGAAATCACCGGATTTGAATAGAATAGAATAGAATAGAATAGATTTATTCATGTTTACACCAGTTAGGTTTACACTCGTCACATTACATAATATAAAAATATCTCAAACATTTATCATTTTAAACTTCAAAAATTCATCCACACTAAAAAACACATTTTCAATAAGAAAAGACTTCAATTTATTTTGAAAACTTTTCATGGGCAGAGTTCGCATATCCTTTGGGATTCTATTATAGAGTTTGGCTGCCAAATAGAAAGGTGTTTTTTGCGACCTACTGAGCCTGGCATAAGGTAAATGAATATCATTTTTACGTCGTGTATTATAGTCATGACCCTCTTCGTTCCGTACCCAGTTTTCATGATTTTTATGAGCATAAGACAAAATCTCATACAAAAACAGAGAGGGCAGCGTTAAGATCTTGAACTTCCTGAATGATACTTTACAGCAATCCCTGTATCCCAAATTATCCATTATTCGTATGATCTTCCTCTGAATCCCGAACACTCGCCGAAAATCGCTGCATGAACCCCATACCACAATGCCATACCTGGCATGTGAGCATTTGCGATTCATTCCTATGGGCTACCTCAAAGAAAAGGTCATTACAATTTGGAAGAACTTAAGATGTGCCAGAACGCAGTTGAAAACTTAAAAAATCGCTTACATTGCTTCTGGAGAACATATTCTTGATGATGTGATCCTTAAAACTTAAGTGAAAAAATAGGGTGAAGTACTGACTCAAACAGAATAAACCATACTTTTTCGTAGGTTGCCCCACTCTGTATAATGGAAGCATTCACTAACGATGAACTGATGAATATTTCTTATGCCTCTCTCCTTTGATCATTATTACAGAATAATTTGCATACGAATTTTTGAAATGCAACTCAAATAATTTATATTCCGCTATTTCGGCATGTGTCTAAATATTTCGCACTTGCATCAATTTAAAAAATCTAACAATGATCTGTGTATCAATTTTCTTGTCATTCTTTTTTTATGCTTTTACTATCATAAAGGAACTAATGAGGGATGTCAGTCCGATAATTATTATAGATGTTTGTCTCTTTCAATAAACCCACCTTGTAAGGGTTCGGAAAGTTGAGATTTACAAATGTCAAAACAGCAAAAGAATGATAGTTATAATAAATATAATTAATATTTCACCGCTCTTTGATACTGATGGATATTATGATTGGAAACCCCAACTTTCCCAAGAATTTGATTTAATTTCCCAAATCACTCAGAAAAAAAAAAGTTGCTAAAATGTAGGTAGTGGCAAAGCACCAATCGATAAATAAAGAACCAGCAAAAACAAAGGTATATAGTTACGATAGTTATTTTGAGGTCTTTTTCATCATGAAAAATTCTTCGCAGACATAATGATGTTTTCGTCGATAAAATCCACAAATATCGAACTACTCCAGATCTTATCATGCACATCGTCCAAAGAACCTAAGATTATGCCGTGCAGATAATATGCATACAGACCAATATAATTTCAATCGCTTTATTGAATGATGTTCTTCTTATATGTATATATTTTCAAAAATGTTCATTCAACACATAGGTAGGAAGTAAGAACTATCAGTTAATTTTCAATGGCTATAATATGGATGCAAATCTGAATCTGTTGACAGGACCTTGTATGAAACGGTTTAATAACTATAATTCTAATTTAAGATAGATGAAGGATAATGCAAGAAATTAATACCTAGTATAACATTGCGGCATTTCATGCCATCGTGTCGATCGAGAATGACCCCAGGCATAAGCAAGGACTATTAAGTATCGAGTTTATATTATCCGAGATTCCCTATTTATCATCAATGACGTCATTTCTCTAAATATACGCAGGGTGTCCGGGAAAATGAGGAAAATCTTTCGGGTTCACATAAAACATAAAAAAAAAGATGACATAATACCTATAACAATCATTTTTTCCTAGCGGCCCTCCTAACGGAGATACGGCCTCTTGAATGACGCCACTGGAAATCCATTTTACTGGAATAAGTTTGAAAATACTCAAATGGAAAGGGTATAGCCGGGTTTCAATGGTAAATCTGCCCCCGCGGCCTTTTCGATTCATATTGAGGGGATCGATTAGGCATTGAATGAAAATAATTCAGCCAACTTTTCAGCTTTTTATCTCTAGCCATTTTTGAGATTTCTGTGAAAAATGCTTTTTGCGTTTTTATTTTTTTTCTCTTGTGATATCCAAAATTTTCGAATGGTGATTTTTTCTATTGATTCTTTGCTATTGAAGGAATAGACGTATAATTTTTTCACGAATTTTAGCTAAAAAATCTATTTTTAGAAAAAAAAATAAAGTTATTGTCATTTGTTTTTCGGTGTTCTTAAAAAGTGTCCACCGCCATTTTTTGACATGAAATGTCTTCTTTGGCCCTTTATACCCTGGAATTTTTCACATTTTTAAAATTGGTGGAACATTTTGAAAAAAATTAAAACTGTTTTAATTTTAGGATTCAACAGAATCCATCAAATTTTGGTGCCGTTGTATTCATATTGGCTCCCTGAACAATATTAGTGAAAAAAAACAATTGGCGATCTGTTTTAGTTTGGGAGTTATGGGCCCCCAAAGTCTGAAAAATATTTCACCTCAAAGTCACTTTTCTCACTACAGAAACACTGAATTATCGCTTTATTAAGTTTAAAACCGCTCTGAACATTTAATATTAAGATTTGATTAATTTTGTTTCAGATATATTCAATAATTGTTGCAAAAACATCGAAAAAATTCTAGGAAAAGCCCGCCGTTTCTTATGGTAAGTTTGGCACTACCGCGAATTATTCCGCGCGAATATGACACGATACATACCGATAATTCCCGCTATCATTTCCTAATGACACTCGCTGAAAGACGCGGTAGTGCCAAACTTACCATAATAAACGGCGGGCTTTTCCTCGAATTTTTTCGATGTTTTTGCAACAATTATTGAATATATCTGAAACAAAATTAATCAAATCTTAATATTAAAATGTTCAGAGCGGTTTTAAACTTAATAAAGCGATAATTCAGTGTTTCTGTAGTGAGAAAAGTGACTTTGAGGTGAAATATTTTTCAGACTTTGGGGGCCCATAACTCCCAAACTAAAACAGATTGCCAATTGTTTTTTTCACTAATATTGTTCAGGGAGCCAATATGAATACAACGGCCCCAAAATTTGATGGATATCTGTTGAATCCTAAAATTAAAACAGTTTTAATTTTTTTTCAAAATGTTCCACCAATTTTAAAAATGTGAAAAAATTCCAGGGTATAAAGGGCCAAAGAAGACATTTCATGTCAAAAAATGGCGGTGGACACTTTTTAAGAACACCGAAAAACAAATGACAATAACTTTATTTTTTTTTCTAAAAATAGATTTTTAGCTGAAATCCGTGAAAAAATTATACGTCTATTCCTTCAATAGCAAAGAATCAATAGAAAAAATCACCATTCGAAAATTTTGGATATCACAAGAGAAAAAAATAAAAAAAAAGCTTTTTCACAGAAATCTCAAAAATGGCTAGAGATAAAAAGCTGAAAAGTTGGCTGAATTATTTTCATTCAATGCCTAATCGATCCCTCCAATATGAATCGAAAAGGCCGCGGGGGCAGATTTACCATTGAAACCCGGCTATACCCTTTAATATGATGAAGAGTAGTAGGGACCTCTTAAAAAACTGTTACCTACTAATAAAAGTGAGTTTTTCCAGTTGACCAAGGGCGGACTAGGTTGTACATTTTGATGCTTACATTTTGTAATACCCTGTATCATGTGGAGTTAAATTTGGATATCTCGAACATTGAGCTGAAAAAAGGTACTCTTGTTCATTGAAGATAAAATGATACGTTTCCGAGAAAAATCAACTTTTAAGTTCAAAAGAATGGTGAATTTAATGTCAGTGAGGGAGTTTGAAATGTAATTATTTCAAAATATTGGCCATGTTTTCTAACATAAAGGTTGATTTTTCTCGAAAACGGTTCATTTATGGACAATGAGAAAGGGTACCTTTTCTTAAGCTTAATGTTAGAGGTATTCAAATTTGTTTTAAATCCTTATCATACGGGGCGTTAAAAATGTATAAACTATAAAATGTAGATCCTTGTTCGCCCCTGGTAAAATGAACAAGTTAATGTAATTTGACGGCAGTGCTTTATGAGGTCCTTACTGTTATTTATTATATCAAATTTTAGGAGGCCGCTAGGAAAAATCAGGGAAACTTGTCATCCTATTTTTATGTTCACTCTGAATCCGACAGTTTTCTCGCATTTTTTCGGACACCTGGTATATTCAGGCAATTTTTGAACATCTGATTTCCTTGGAAATCTGGTCACTTCAAAAATTTATATTTCAAAAGAAATATTTAGATGAATGTTCGATTAACCCAAACGCCTTTCAGAACTCTGTAAGAAAATCCGAGGCCTTCATTACTAAAAAATAAGGCTCTATTTTCCTACCTTATGTATCAGAATTGCATAGAGAAAAAGATGAGAAACTCAACGATTGATCTCGAAAAATCAGTTTAGTGTGTCTAACAGCCGTCTGGCGTCTCTCGCATCGCTTCACAGAATTTGTTTTTGTTTATGACAACATCCTTTATCACGGGCATTTGCGAAAGTTTTGCTTCTGTAGTATTTCATTTGAATGTAATTAATAGAATATCTGAAAATAAATTAAACAAATGCTATGTTCCTGGCTGTGAAGATCGAACTAGTAAACGTCATTGTTTATGTATTTCATCGAGTGATCGAGTATAGTTTCATCAAATTTATATCAAATTATTAAGAAGTAATAATTAGATTAAATATATTAATAGAGAGAACATTCACTTTCATGTGGCTATGGTGGTTTAAATTTCCAGCTAATTTTAGTGCCGATAGTTCTACCAACAGCCGTCTGGTGTCGCATTAGTATTGGAGTTTTCCTTAGACAAAAGACTAAGGAGTTTTCATTTTATTCATTCTTCCTTTATGCAGAATTATTCCTTAGCTGAATGTTATAAGAATAAGAATATTTTTTTTCTTATATCATGATTACCTGTTAAAAACTTTTCCCGCCGATCTCGAAATAGGAGGTAATTTTAATATGTACGAAATTGATCTCTAATGACCCATTTTAATGCTCAATTTCGGCCATTATAATGTGCAATCCTCATGGCAACCGTACAAAGTATTCAGAAGCACTACGAGAAATGTCAAAACTCTACTGAAACATAGATACTTAGAAATTTTATTATGTCAAATGTGAGTATTGTGTAGAATGGGAATGTATTTCAAGAATTCATACACAATTCATATTGAGATCGTCGGAAAACTCTTGTAATCAACTCGGTTATTAATCGAGCGACTAATGGTCTCGAACTATTATTATATCTTGACCATAGGCGAATTTTGGCGATGTACCTATACAGCTTACCATAGTTACATGTTGACAGTTAATACACGTATTTTCTGTCAAATCATCACGTGATAGTTACGAGTTGTCAGAAAATATGTGTATTAACTGTCAAGTATGTAACTATGGTATGCTGTAGTTACATCGCCTCATTAGTCGCTATCTTAAATAACCTAATAATATCTATACCTAAGCGGTCGACGGTGAACATGATAACTTTCGAAAGAAATAACTTCTACATTGAAATATTCAAGGGCTTTAAGATTTGATCAGGAAAGTTGAATTCATAAATGAATAGAATGGAACCAAAAGCTCTCAATATTTTAAACCGAACTCGCCCTGAAAATTTCAAGTCTATAGTACAATCCTTTTGAAAGTCATCGAGCTCACAGTCGGCCGGAAGGACCGTCCCACGGACAGAATTGAATTTGATCACGGATTCGTCATCAGAGAGTCAAACCCTATTATTAAAGACCATTATTGGCTCTAATTTTTCCAAAATAATAGCTAAATACTTATCTCTATAAACAGATACTGAAGAATGTAATCCAGTAAAGGTTTATTTTTTTTAGATTAAAATTCAGCTTTCTAGGGAATTCATGCTTTCTTCGATACATATTCTCTCTCGTTGAACTAAATAGAATTTGAATACATTTAAATGAGATGATGAGATTGGGCATTCAAATTGTATTGTTCAAAAATAGCAGATAAGCTAACTATTGAAAGATACTGAGTTTTTAGTACTTATTTCTACAATCTTTTTCTTATCTTAATATTAATATTATTTCCTGCCTTCACTATATTGATATTCATGGCGATGTTACGCGTTTAACCTCTTCTTACTTTTTATTATCTGTTTATGTGCTTATTATTTGGAAAATTTACCTTAGGCAGATACTCGTATCTTAGTTGCTAATCCTTATCCGGGCTATTAGACCTGTTTTAATATATTTTAAATTGAAGATATAAAAACTATACATATAGTGCAAAGTTCATTACTATTGAAACTTCAGAACTCTAAACAGGGTGTTCTGATTTGTTTCCGACAAACTGAAACTGGTGATAGATCACATCATTTCAAGCAAAAAAGTTCCTATGAACATGGGTCCGGAAATGCTTCGTTTCCGATATACAGGGTGTTAAAGTTGAAAAAATAATTCACGTTTTCTTCAATATGTTTTGACTGCTTCGAAATCCTTTCATGAAAATTCATATACAGGGTTTTTTTTGGGACGATAAATTCAAATTTGTGGTCGTTTTAGTTGTATTTTCTAGAGGGCGCCACCGGCAACAATTTCAATCCATGTAAACCGTTGCAACTTCTTTGTGCTACCCTGTACACCGTTTTGGACTTGAAAAATCAATTCTCTCATCCTTTTTACTCAAAAAAGGTATACATCATCGAAGTCGCTAGGAGCAATCGTTTCGGAGAAAATGCATTTAACGCCGAAGGGTCCCAAAACTTCTCCGAAAATTATCCCAATTCAAATATTTAATTTAAAATGCATGCGGATTTTCTATTGCCCACTAATAAGTAGAAGTGGTATGCTATGTTATTGTTGTTTTTAAGTGTTCTGAATGATTTTTCTAGTCCAAGATGGCGTACAGGGTATCACAAAAAAATGCAACGGTTTAAAAGAGACGAAATGATTGCCAGTGGCGCCCTCTAGAAAATACAACCAAATCAACCACAAATGTACCCCTATGTACCTATGTACCAACTTTCATGCAATTATACGGAATCAGTCGAATAATATTAAAGAAAACGCGAATTATGTTTCAACTTTAACACCCTGTATCTCGAAAACGAAGCATTTCCGGACCCATGTTCATAGGAACTTTTTTGCTTAAAATGATGTGATCATCACCCATTTCAGTTTGTCGGAAACAAATCAGAACACCCTGTATATTACTTCAAATCAAGATTCTCGTAAATTAGAATCTGAATCGAAGCCACAACTTGTTTTATGCGAATCCGTAGTTGGTATACCGTTACGTGCTGCCGACTTCGTACAATCTACAGATGATCATTTCAAAATACCATAGATACATTGTCCTATCCATTCCTCATTGTTGCGACATTCCTGCTGAATTGAATTCACCCACACTATCGTAGAACCGCGTTCACCATGTTGAAAAGTATTATGAGAAGGGGACAAGATCTGTTCATTGGTGTCTACAGAAGGAAAGTTTTAATTCTATTGGACTAAATTGTTGTTAACTGTATAATATGCGTGACACGCATCGATAAGTATTTCCAGCGAAGGTAAAAATGTAGAAAGAGAACAACCTATTGCTAGTGTAATTAGAGACTTTATTTATTTTCATAGGTACCGCCACTTTATGGGTGCAATAATTCTCGAACAAAGACATAAAACAGTGACTTGATGAATCCTTACATTGTCGATTAATCCCTGTCAAGAGATGGCAACAATATAAAGTGAATATTAAATTCAATGACATTTGACTCATCGGATAGTTTACTAAGGAGAATGAAGGGAACATATACAGGGTGACTGGTGACGTAAGGGACAACGGCTAACTGGAGATAGACCTCAAACTGAATGAGGATTGAGGGTTTAAATGTCCCATAAGGAATATTAGTTTCAGAGATACAGGGTGTTTTTTGCAAAAGTGCTAAAACTATAAACTCCCATATCTTCGTCAATATGGAAAATTTTTCGCTGATATTTGGCAAGCTTGTTAATATACATATTCTCCATCAGATCGACAAGAAAAAATTCCCAAAAATTGCAGGTCCGTATTCTAAAATTTCAATTTCCGTGTCAGGTGAGAAATATCACTCGGTATATGAAATAAAAAAATTAAATTAAAAAATTGGAATCTGCAAAAAACACTGAGTAAGAACCTGTTTTTAGTTTCAATGGCACAAATTTTTTAAAGTTTTTATGATATGTTGAAAGTCGAATATTACAATTTTTTCATATTGAATTCAAGAAACACACTATTCCTGAAAGAAAAAAAAACACTGAATTTGAGATGCTTAAATAATCCTGACGCATTTTGAATATTCCCTCACATCTTGAAATACTTTTTCATTAAATTTTCTATCAATATTATAAGAAAAACTCAAAAAACAATATAAACACAAAAATATTAACAGTAGCATATATGGTTCATAAAAAAATCAAATAAACAAATGCTTGATATGCGAGAGCCATTCCCCTCACACACTTATTGGCTCTTTTGAGCAATTGAAGTACGTTTCATATCCACAAGATGAAAAATTACTCTTGATAGAACAGTAACACAAGATTTCAGGTCGAGAAAAGTTGGACTCTCTTCTCAGAACGCCTGAACAATAATCCATCTGATACTTATTCTTTCAACAAATTTATTCTTCTATTAAATTGTGCAATGATTCATGACAAAACAACTAAGCTAATGCTCGAAATCAGAGCAATTTGCTTCAACGCATTTATTGGCTCTCTTGAACTCTAATGATTTCTTTCTCTTTTGAGATGAGGATTATTCTGAGACCAAATATTATATCCGTTCATTTTGCGCAATCCAAAAACAAGTATCATCTACATATTCTTCATTCGTGAATATTGAAGGCATTTTTCAGTAGATAAACAAACGACACAATTCCCAATAATTCACTATCAATGAATGTATGAATATAAACGTCATTTTTTGAAATAAGCCTACTCTGTGTAGTAGGATGTATTTTATTTATAATGAATAATAAACCTCTTATTCTAAAAAATCACTTGTTTCTTTAATATTCTGTTTGCATTAAAGAAATTCATATGCTTCTCAAAAGAAGATGAAGTTGCTACACCTAAGTACATATTCGAGGAAAATAAGTCCTCAAGATTCATACATTATTTCATTGAAGAATAAATTTTGTTGAAAACATAAGTACCAGATGGATTATGTTCAGGGGTTCTGAGAAGAAAGTCAAACTTTTCTCGAGCTGAAATCCAGTGTTTCTGTTCTATCAAGAGTATAATTTTTCATCTTGTGGATATAAAAAGTACTTCAATTGTTCAAAAGAGTCATTAAGTGTGTGAGGGGAATGGCTCTCGCATATCGAGCATTTGTTTATTTGATTTTTTATGAATCATATGTGCTACTGTTCCTCTCTTTGTATTTCTATTGTTTTTTTAATTTTTCTTATAATATTGATAAAAAATTAATAAAAAAGGAGTTCAAGATGTGAAGGAATATTCAAATGCATCAGGATTATTTAAGTATCTCAAATTCAGTGTTTTTTCTATCAGGAATAGTATGTTTCTTGAATTCAATATGAATAAATTGTAATATTCGACTTTCAACGTATTATAAAAACTATAACAAATTTGTGCCATTCAAACTGAAAACAGATTTTTACTCAGTGTTTCTTGGAGATTCCAATTTTCCAATTCAATTTTTTTTATCTCATATACCGAGTGATATTTCTAACCTGTCACGGAAATTGCAATTTTTGAATACGGACCTGCAATTTTTGGGAATTTTTCTTCTCGATCTGATGGAGAACATGTATAGTAACAACCTTGCCAAATATCAGCGAAAAATTTGCTATATTGACGAAGATATGGGAGTTTATAGTTTTAGCACTTTTGCAAAAAACACCCTGTATCTCTGAAACTAATAGCCTTATAGGACATTTAAACCCCCAATTCTCATTCAGTTTGAGGTCCTCTATCTCCAGTTAGCCGTTGTCCCTTACGTCACCAGTCACCCTGTATAATCCCTATTTGGTGAATGAGGTCGTAGTTAATCATTATTTTCATATAATATTTGTCAGGATATTAATATTGATGAAAATTTTCTGAAAATCACTTGGGGTGATTTTCGCCTGAATTAATAGTTATTATAAACAAACTGATGCAAAATCAGTAATTCAGCTTTCCTATTGGTCGATTCGGTCGAAGTGAAGTGATTTCTTCAGTTAATCAGTCTAATAGAAAAGTCCAACTGTTAAGGATTTAGTGAAATTAGTATAAAGCATAGATAATAAAACATTTTACTATCCGATTATCACTCCATCCTTCACAGTATCTCTCTCTCTTATGTTGGTAAAATCACAGAACATAAAAATCTAATGCCTAGATATCTACGATCTTATATTTTTATTAAATATTCTGTGCTTTTTACTGATATCATTATATTATATCCTTGTCTGAGGTCAATATTCTCTCTCACACGTCCTGTGTATTCTTTGATATATCAATGGTTCCAGTAGAGTTTTGACGTTACTCGTATTTCTCTGAATGTTTTGTGTTTTGTTGTCGATGGAAATTTCACATTAAAATAGCATAAATTGAACATTGAAATGGCTAATTTATTTTTCAATTTCATACACATTGAATCAGCTTTTCCGCCGACCTCGAAATAAAAGGTGATTTTAATGTGTACGAAATTGAGCAATAATGACCCATTTCAATGCTCAATTTTAGCCATTTCAATGTGCAATCCTCATGACAACCGTACACAAAGTATTGAGAAGTACTAAGAGAAATGTCAAAACTCTACTGGAACATAGAAACATAGAAATTTCATTATGTCAAATGTTTGTCTTGTGCAAAAAGGGAATGTATTTCAATCAAGAATTTATACACTATTCATGTTGAAATCGTCGGAAAAATCTTGTAATCAACACGCTTAGATATTAATCTAGCGACTAATGGTGTCGAACTATTAACGCGTTCGCTCCGCTCACGCATTAAAATATCTTGACCATTAGTTGCTGTCTTTAATAACCTAGTTGATTAAATAACCATTTATTTTTGCGTCGACGGAAAAAGCCTTATTCTGTCTCAACTGAATCTGTCAGATGCGCACAACCACCTATTCAAGTTCAAGAAAGTATTTGCATTCCACTGATTTCACAAAAACATCTTCGATAATATAATCTGCATGTTATTCCACATTATTTTAATGAGAATTCTTCAAAACTATTACTTTCAAAAGTTCGAAGATCTTTCTTTCTCTATCAGATGTTCTTCTGTACGGCTATAGTAGGAACTCTCCAAAGAAAATCATTATTTATCATGAAGTGAATTCTTCCTCATAGAAGATAATTGTTGAAATTAGAACAAAGTATAAGAAATAAGCTGCTAAGTCATATATTATGTACTTATGGTCTGTGTAATTATAGAATTATATATCTGAATATACCTACTTTAAATGATAACTTCAGACTTCAGCTAGATAACCTGAAAATGTCATGCTCATTAAATGATTACAATGTGTAAATGTTGCCATGTGCTCATGTAGTGGGGTAAATTACCATAATTGACAAGATAATCAACGTCGAAACATCTGAATCAATTTGCGGAATCCTCCAATGAAAGAAACCAAACCTAATAATAATTAAGGCAAACTTCCAATGAGCTCCTAACATTAATCAGGAGAGAATGCGACACGCTGAAGGCATTTCTATTTTTTAGATTTGAAAATTGCGGTCTATTTAGATCTGATGGACGAGTTAGAATTTTAATAGCATTGTTTTTGTCGCTTAAAGATGGCTATATGTGATCCATCGTCCGGTTATTTTCAGATAGGATTGACTGGATTGAGGAAGTTTGTTATTAGTGTCTGATGTGTAGCTTTCTTGAGATTAAGTCCGTTCTAGCAAGGTTCGCTCGTGAGAAGAATTTCTGAATGTATTTTTCAGGTTTTATTGAGTTGAGAACACGTTTTCATGAAGCAATTTATAAATCGAAAAAAATGAGTTCGGACAAAAACACATGAACTGAAATTCGATGATTTCTAGTTTCCTTTTCTGTAATATAATGTTTCGAAGTCGAATTTTGATTAGAAACAGGAATGAAATAATGCAAAAAAGCCTTCTTATTGGTGAAACTGTTTATTAGTGACTGCAAATAACTTGCCTGCTCGACTAGTTTCGATGGGTGTTTCCCATCATTTTCAAGAGCCTAGTAACTAGACAACTGCAAAGAAGAAAACAAAACAATGAAAAACAATTGTCAATAAGAACAATAAACAACTCACGATGCAGCAGTCTAGCACAGTTCTCCAGCAGGGACAAAGAATCGACCTTGACACATTTATGGTCTGGTTTTCAAAAAATTGTACAAATTACGAAGTCAAATAATAAAATATAAATTTAAATAGTTACATGTCAAAACAACAACAAAACAAACATCAACACGCATGCGGAAACAATTCTGCTGCAGAAGTCATAAAATTGACGGATCAAGGTCGAACGCATCAGTCTACTCAGGACTCAAGAATTTTGATTAGCATTATAATCACCATTTTCTGTATATTTCCGGAAATGAGTCGATCTTATTGCAACCTGGTGTTTTGATAGATCCATTTACCCAAATTTCTTATGATATCGAATCTGCTGCTATTAGCACTAATTTTCTGAATTTCGTTCATGAATAGGAAAAAGGTAATTATGTTTTCCTTTAATAATCATATGAAAGTGTTCAATCCTCAGAACAAAGAACAATGTGTTTTAGAATAGGTATCTACACATAGAGATAGAATAGTATTCTATCTCTATGTATCTACACTAGTAGTAGTTGTAAGTACACTAAAACTGAGATGTTTAAAAATACTTTTTTCTACGACCGTGCGTTTTTACCCACTTTCCCGCACTCCTTTTAGTTTAGAATTGTCACTTTTTCGCACTAGTGCGGGATACTTACTAATACTACTATACTAACGGAGTACTTTTTATTTTCCTGCATATTTTTCATCATTTGCTTACATAATTTTAATTAGAAATTTCAGACATTTGGATATTTCAAAATTTCCTCTTAACAACATGGAATCGAAAATATATGCCATATTGTTTAAATACTCATGGTCGTAATTTCATGGGCCGTAAGTTGCGAGATCCAGGTCCGGACTCACAATATCTCAATATATTTTTGTATTTAAAAAAAACTTTTCGTATTTCTGAATGTTAAGAATCTGTTATATTCGAAATAAAATAAAAACTGACGTAGCTATTTATTTCTTCAATGTTTTCAATTTCGAAACTGGACTTTTGAACTGACTTGAGGATAACAATCGATGCAGAGAATACAAACTTTTCATTACATATTTCTAGTTGAAAACCTTCAATAGGTAAATATTTTATTCAATTAAGGAAATTCACAATTGGAATGATACCTAATAGACACAGAGAATGCCGGATAATGAAAAAAAGATAGAAAAAAATAGAATTCACTTCTATTTTTCTGGGCTGTTTCCAGTCATCATATTTTGAAATTTCTGATATTCAGGGTGTGTTTTGAACATTTGTATGCATTTAGGTACGATTTTTGTCAATCCAAGCCTGGATTTTTTCAGTGACCGAAACTTAGGTTGGTGTAGAAATACTAGAATGTGTGTACCAAAATCAAACCATACCAATATAATAAGATATGACCACTCAAAGTAGATAATCATCATTTTTCAATTTCGAAAATACATAAACGTGAAATGCGAAGTTAAAAAGATAGTAGGGGAGACTGAGTACGGTTGAACATTTTTGGGTTTATCTTCTAGCATCGGGGATTCGTTGAGTAAGAGATCAAGAACATATAAATGAAAGATCATTTAAGTGTCTACGAATTGGCAGCATTAATTTGATCAGCATACAGTAGTTCACGAGTAAAATGAAATTGAAAAAAATTTTTTTTTTTTCAAAACGTCCTCATGCCAGGGTCGATTGAAACAGTCCTTGTCCATTGAAACACATACAAAAAAAATTATGGAAATATAAAAAAAATTATATATTTTATTAATCTTCCATCGTACATTTGGCAAAGTTGAATATAAACTAAAATGAATAAAAAAATATTAGTTTGAAAACAATGATCGTAATAGTTGATATAAAACTATGCAATAATTAATCTACGTTATTTCTATTGAAGCTAGTTGCCCAGAAAGACTTGTAGCTTGTGCTGTACGTACTGACGTCAGGATTTCTTCTATGACATGTGAAACTTTCTTCCCCTGCCATTTTCTTATTTTCCATGTTCTATTTGGGCATCGTACTTGACAGTTAGTCATATTCGCCAACTTTCAACACATCTTTTTGTTCAGACCAAAATATATATCTGCACATCGATTAAATATTTTAGATAGCTCACCCTCTTGATTCTGATTGAATACACGATAATGAGCTTATATCCATTTTTGATTTTCATCACCTCCAGCCGCATCTCGCTTCTTTACATTACCTAATAGCGAACAGTGATTTAGTTCATGCATTGCTAACCGTTTGTTCTTAACGAAGATCCTGATTTCACATCATCATAGGCGTGTTTATAACTTGTTTAAAGCGACCTGATCTCTAGAAGTTTTTTCTTTACGTGTCTGGGCATCTGAGAAACATAAAAATTCAATGAATAAACTGTTCCAACCGTCCCCACAAAAAATGTTTTCAATTTCCCCAACCCCAGTCTAGGTACAAAACGGCCCACAGAGAGAATGCAAATGAATTTGAGTGAAAACTGATTATCCTATATATTTACAACTTTTAATTGAACGATAAAAACTCTAATACTATATCTTCAATACAATACATAATAATAGCCTAAATGCACGAACAAAAATACTTACTTTTGCATCGAAAATCTCAATAGGACCACTTGTGCACAAACGGAGTTCGCAACGAGGATAAACGAATTTGAGTTGTTTTCAACTTGTCGAACGCTTCTTTCTTACTTTGCACCCCACTCCCCATGACGTATGGTTCCGAGATATTCGCTTTGTTTCATTCAACCGTCACCGTTTTAAAATCGTACCCAGTCTCCCTAGACAAGAACATGCGCGACTATGTAAAATTACATAGTTCGCTTCAGTTTTTTGTGCTGTTTCAAAACATCAAAATGTGAAAATGTTGGAAAATTGAAAAATTCAGGGTGTTGTTATCGAGATGCGAAGGCATATGCAATTTCTGTTGAACCGGGCCTGGAATTTCAAAGTTAGAGATAGTCAGGTCACTTGTGTAGAAGTAGTATAATATTCGTTACTATGATCAAAATTTCATTTCGGTTGGCTTCGTTTTGTCTAAAATATTGAAAACAACATTTGGAGTGGCCATATTTTATGGAACACCCTGTACGATTTGGCTGGTTACAAATTACCCACGCATTTGGGAACCGAACACACCCTGAAAATGTCAAGTCTCTGGGACATCCCTTCAAATTTATCGTGCTCACGGCTCAAAGACAGAATTTAATTTGACTACGGATTCGTCATTAGGGAATCGAACCCTATCGTTTCAGACCATTTTCAATTCAACCATACTGATATACTGATGAAGCTAGAGAATTTATTCCTAAGACAGTCGTGTATCAAAATAAACTTTCATGAAATGTTCCTTGTGGATTTGCTATCGAAAGCTTTCAGCGAAAAATTCTCTCTTGAACCAAAATTCAAGAAACTGTCCCAAATTAAGCTTGAAGACGTCGTGTATCAGGATGAAACTTTCAGGAAATTTCCTTTGATTGATTTCAGGATTTGCTATCTGAGGAGTACTTCCCGTCTCAACTCAAGAATATTGTGGTGATTCCCCTTCACAAAACTGGACATAGAAACTGCCCAGTAATTAAAGACCGATCTCAATTCTACCAGCTTTTTCCAAGATATTGGATTTTTGAGTGGAAGATCGGCAGATACGGCACTAGCTGAGCTTCTCAATGCAGTTGCGAGTGCATTTAATGAGGGGGAGAAGTGTGGGCTTTCTGCGGGCGATCTCAGCAAGATGTTTGATAGCATAGACCACTGGGTGCTTTTGAGCAAATTAAATTAATCACTACGGCATCAGAGGGGTTGCTCTGGATCTGATAAAAGCTAGGTATTTATCCAATATAGCCCAATGTGTACTGTCTAACGATGAAACATCAGATAAGCAACAAATTGATTCGGTTTGCCTCAAGATCCATCCTGGGACCACCACTGTTTTTATTATACATAACTAATGCAAGAACCACCCTAAACTGCTGGGTGTGAGAATCGAGCCTGATCTTATTCACAATTCATATAGGAATATGAAGAGGAAGCTGTCCAGATCGATATTTACTGTGAGAAGAACCAAACAACTTGCCGGCCAGCAAACTGCAAATATAGCATACTTCACCTCCTTCCATGGTATTCACCTTCGGCGTCATCTTCTGATAGTGCCATGGAGATTTTCAGCAAACAAAAACAGGTTATTAGGGCATTGTGTGGCGTAGGACGCCTGGACAGCTGTAGAGGTTTGTTCGTTAGGGAGTCCATACTGACGTTACCATCTCTATTGATACTGGCATGTGTACTCTTTGTTCTAATAATCTGGGTACACTTCAGAAGAACAACTTTCATCACAACTACTTTACCAGACATGCCGACAACCTTTCCCTTCAACATCATAGGGTAAGATCTTCACAGCTGACCATCAATCACACAGCGTTGAAGGTTTATAATAAGTTACCCCAAAGACTCATCAGAGAACTTACAAGAAAAACCCTCAAATTCCATTTGAAGAATTATCTACTGGAGAAGGACTATTACTCCTTGAAGGAATATTTTCGTTACTTGTGATGTATCTTCTTTTCATTAACCATTTATGCTAGTGATACTTTTACCATTCTTTGTTTTTTCTATACATATTGTTTTGTATTAGATGTTGACTCCTCATGTACTTTTGATGGGTTGAAATTTCTTCGATTATTCATTAGAAGGATGAATAAATAAAAATAAAAAAAGCTTTCAGTGGAAATCTCTTGCTTAGGGGACTTGGGAGTTAAGTTCATCCTTGAATCCATATTTGTAAGAAATTTCCCTAATTTCCACCTGAAGTCGGTCGTGTATCAAGATAAACTTTCAGGAATTATTCTTCGTGTTATTTTGTTTCGAAAGCTTTAAGCGAAAATCTCTTGTGAAGGGAACTTGGGCGTTGAATTCCACCCTTGAATCAAGATTTGTAAGAATCTTCTCGAATTTCGACTGAAGACTTTCATAAAATTTTCTTCGTGGACATAGGGGTCAAATTTAAATTTAACCACCCTTGAAGCGGAATTTGTAGTAGTTTTCCCGAATTTCACTTGGACTTGTATCGAGATGAAACTTTCAGGAAATGGTCTTTGTGGGATTTTTTTATTAATTTTATTATTTGCTATCGAATGCGAGAACATTTCATGAAAGCTTCATTTCGATACACGAGCGCCGAATTCGGGAAAATTCTTACAGATTTTGCTTCAAGGGTGAATTCAATCCTCAAGCTCCCTAGGAAAGTGATTTTCGTTGAAAGAATTCGATAGCAAATCCCACGGAGAACATTTCCTGGAAGTTTCATCCTGATACACGGCCATGTTCCGGTGAAAGATCGGGAAAATTCCTACAAATTTTGCTTCAAGGGTGAAATTAAGTCCTTCAGGCAAGAAATTTTGGTTGAGAGCATTCGACAGCAAATGTATTATATTTTCTGAATGTTTTATATCGATTCAAGAGCTTGTTCAGTCGAAAATTTTAAAAAATTTAATTCGATTTTTTTGCCTATCTGACTGCTCAACTCATCAAAGTTGTCGTTTGATCAATATCATTCAAGGAATTCACTTCTTACTTCGATATTATATCATGGAAAAACAATCGATCTTCTTGTTCATGACCTATCATGGAATATCTACTCATAAATTAATAGGTCGCACGCCTATGGGAAATTTTCCGACCATTTTTGAGCGCTCCTTCTACTTAAACGAGTGATATCGTTTTGCTCGAATGTCTGCAATTCCGAGTTTTTATCCGAAAATGGTTTCAAACGATAGGGTTCGACTCCCCGATGAAGAATCCATGGTCAACTCGATTCTGTTCGTGGGGCCGGCCGTCAGTTAGCACCATAACTTTTGAAGGGAGTGTCCTAGAGAATTAAGATTTTCAGGCCGAGTTCGGCTCAAAAATGCCTCGGTTGAGCTCGTTAATAACTCAAATCGTACAGGGTGTTCCATAAATTATGGCTGTTAAAAATTTTTGTTCCTCAATATCTCAGACAAAACAAAACCAATCGAAAATAAAATTTGCGGCCAAATGCAAGATGCTCATAATAAATCCTCATACAAAATTTCGTGGCCATAGTGTACACAACGATAGAAAATTCAATTGGAATATTGAAAAGAGGAAACTTTATATTATTTCAATAAAAAGATATCCAATTCGGGTGAAATTCATTTTGTGAATGAGGATTGATATACTGAATGTTCATGCGAAATTTTGTGGCCATAGTGTTAACAGAACCATAGAAAATTCGATTGGAATATTGAAAAGAAGAATCTATATATTTCCATAACAGGATAACCGATTCTAGTGAAATTCATTTTGTGAATTAAGACTGATATACTGAATGTTCATGCAATATTAAAAAAAGATCGCATAATATAAACCATATAATTTTTTTTTAATTATCGATATTTATAGATCGTTTGATATACAGGGTAGGGTGTTCTGATTCGTTTCCGACAAACTGAAATGGGTGATAGATCACATCATTTTAAGCAAAAAAGTTCCTGTGAATATGGGTCCGGAAATGCTTCGTTTCCGAGATACAGGGTGTTAAAGTTGAAAACATAATTCGCGTTTTCTTTAATATTATTCGACTGATTTCAAATAATTGCATGAAAGTTGGTACATAGGGTTTTTTGAGGTGAGAAATTCAAATTTGTGGTTGATTTGGTTGTATTTTCTAGAGGGCGCCACTGGCAATCATTTCGTCCCCTTTTAACCGTTGCATTTTTTTGTGCTACCATGTACGTCATCTTGGACTAGAAAAATCATTCAGAACACTTAAAAACAACATTTACATAGCATACCACTTCTACTTATTAGTGGGCAATAGAAAATCCGCATGCATTTCGCCTTAGAAATTTTCAAAATGAATTTAAATTGAATATTTGAATTGGGATAGTTTTCGGAGAAGTTTTGGTACCCTTTGGCGTTAAATGAATTTTTCTCTTAAACGATTGCTCCTAGCAACTTCGATGAAGTATACCTTTTTTGAGTAAAAAGGATGAGAGAATCGATTTTTCGAGTCCAAAACGGTGTACAGGGTAGCACAAAGAAGTTGTAACGGTTTACATGGGTTGAAATGGTTGTCGGTGGTGCCCTCTAGAAAATACAACTAAATCGACCACAAATTTGAATTTATCGTCCCAAAAAAACCCTGTATATGAATTTTCATGAAAGGATTTCAAAGCAGTCAAAACAAATTAAAGAAAACGCGAATTATTTTTTCCACTTTAACACCCTGTATCTCGGAAACGAAGCATTTCCGGAGCCATGTTCATGGGACCTTTTTTGCTTGAAATGATGTGATCTATTACCAATTTCAGTTTGTCGGAAACAAATCAGAACACCCTGTATATCGTTCGTTCAAAAAAAGTCGTGGTCAAGGTCAAGTAAGCTGTGGATTCAATTTTTCCCCTCATAGATTCTTAGGAAAAATAGAATCCACAGCTTACTTGACCACCAATTTTTTTGAACGCAAGTTACTTAGATATTTCATTTTTGTAATAACTTCTAGAATATAACTCCGATTGTGCTGAGATTCTACATTCAAATATTTTTGGTATCAATCTCAAGTACCATATAAAATTTCGATGTAATAGTCTTATTGCTCCGCCAATGAAGGAGCGCTCAAGAATTCCTACCATATTAGTATATCTCATAGATAAATAAAACGCTTTATTTATCTATGGTATATCTTATCTATGGTATATCTTATCTATGATTCCTGCTCAGGGTTCTGCTCCATGGAGGTTTACCTCCATGTTCTGCTCAAATTTTTCTATGCTAACTTCACGCAGTGAAATGCCTTCCCTACTTAGTTGATATTCAGTATGCGTCACCTAACGGGTATCGTCGCAATGTCGTAATATTGATGTGCAGAGTTCTTTAGTGTTCCCTTAGTTGAAAGGTTTTCCACAAATGTGTCAGAAGAGACCATAGAGTTCATAGATGCCTTCCCTATTTAGTTGATATTCAGTATGCGCCACCTAACGGGTATCGTCGCAATGTCGTAATATTGATGTGCAGAGTTCTTTAGTGTTCCCTTAGTTGAAAGTTTTTCCACAAGTGTGTCAGAAGAGACCATAGAGTCCATAGATAACAGACGATACCACCTCAAAGTCGCTTCAAGCAGCAGGAGATTATGATTTAGAAAAGCGTTTGCGATCTACTGATATTATAATAATTATATATAATATACTAATATATATATAGAGAATATGAATATGAGAAGACCCTTATGTATTTTTGACTTGGATTTCATACTTTCGTTCGAATTGAAAAGTAGTAGGCTTGGAAAAGTTCCTTGCTTTCATACCAAGATTTTTTCTGATTAGTAAATCTGCAAACTGAAGAAGCAAAAGAAGTTGGGATTAATTTTCCAAAAAGAATTTTCTACGAAAACCCTCAAAAATCGAGTTCATTGAAAATTGGCAATCGCGCAAAAAATATGCAGTACCTTCCCTTCCTTGTAGAAGGAAGATCGAAATCTTCGAATATCACCTCAGATCAATGAAATATTTTTGTCGATCTGATAATGTCACCAAACTCATAAAAATTAAAAAATCATTTTAATTTTCTTCGAATTGGTTAATAGAGAAATAAAATTTTTTCTTCTTCTATGTTTCAACATTTTTGAAGTTGCCATAAAATTTGTATAAACAGGAAATGTCTTTTGGCGCCTATATTCGAGTCCAGAACAAGTACGCATCGAAAAGTAGAACCTATTTCTGTCACTCATCTGCCGAAATATCCCAATAATTACTAAAATTTTGAAGATTCTGAACTTTTACAGAAACATTTTGGATACGAACATTGATTTTTTGCTGAAGTTACAAAGCTGTGAATTAATTCAGTCCATACACCCTTAACGACCGTTGAACAGAGTTCCGGCACCAATGGAAGCGTAGGAAAAGATCTTCCTGAAGTTTCTGCCTGTGAAATAATTTTACATGTGGTGGTGAGCCGGTTATCGTCGTAGGAAACGTATCATATATTTCAATTTTAAGAGTTAAATAATTTTAAATATAAAAATGCATCAAGAAACGTTACAATTAATCCACATCCTCGAAAAAACAGTTTCTCCTGGTGAGTATATTTTGTAATTCTACCACCTGTACTTGTATTAATAGGGTAAAAGTGGAGTATTTATTTTTTTCTACTTGAAGGTGTTTTATTGATTGCATGAATGCATTCGGTTAAAAGTAACCTTATTTATGACAAGGTCAATACCTTTTTTGGTCAGAATATCTTCAAATAAGAAATATTATTTTCTATTTGATATCTTCTGGCTTCTGTTATTACTCAATCCTTTGATAATGTTTACTTTAATATGCTGAATTCTTCGATTTTCAGACAAAACCGAATTAGAACAAGCGTCATCATTTCTTGAACAAGCAGCCTTAACAAATGTTGTTCAGTTCATAAAGACCTTATCTGACATTCTGAGACATGGAGGAAATAGTCCTGTGGCCCGGATGGCTGCTGGTTTACAGCTTAAAAATCAGCTCACTTCTAAAGATCTTACCATCAAAGCTAATTTTCAACTGAGATGGCTCAATTTTCCTGAGGAAATACGTACTTACATTAAAAAAAATGTATGTTCTCATTTCCTTATCTCAGTTGAGAAATTATATTGCTTATGTAATTATAGGTGGTTGGAGCACTAGGCACAGAGACTAACAGACCATCATCTGCTGCCCAATGTGTTGCTTATATTGCTGTAACTGAGTTACCACAAGGACAATGGCCAGATCTTATAAGTACACTAGTAAACAATGTGGTCCAACCGCACTCAACAGAAATGCAAAAGGAAGCTACCTTAGAAGCAATAGGTAACTTTATTTAAATATTTCTCGAAGCTTGTAGTATACAATAAAATTTTAGGTTATATATGCCAGGAAATAGATTCAGATGTGCTGGTTTCACAGTCAAATGATATTTTAACTGCTATTATTCATGGAATGAGAAGTCAGGAAACTTGCAACCAAGTGAGACTAGCTGCTACCCAAGCTCTACTCAATTCTTTAGAATTCACCAAGGCAAATTTTGAAAAAATCACTGAAAGAAACTATATTATGGAAGTGGTTTGTGAAACTACTCAATCACCAGATTCACAAGTTAAGGTATTTAAAAAATGCTACAGTTCATTGAAAATCAATATGTGGAGTGGTCTTCATTGTAATACCGTCTCTGAACTGATTGAATTGGTTGTGTCTGATTATTTTATTTCTGTCAGCAATGTGAATACAGTCAAAAGGCTTTTTATTTTTGACTTTTTGGGTTAACTTGATCCTCAACCTTCACGTTCGTTTACCTAACCGGTGTTAGGAAAGAACGGTGCTATTAACTCAACTACTGACCTAGGCTGATTTATCGTAACCCTACACGAGAGCAGGGTTGTACAGTCACCGGATGCGCACTGCAGTTTGATTTTGTAATTGAAAGAGGCGGGAATTAGTCTTCTACTCTTATCCTAGTAATTTCATATATTCCTAAAAATTATGTTAAGAAAAGAGAATTTGGCTCAATGTGAAATGTGTGGTTCCATGAGCCAAGAAAATAATGTGATACAACTTCTTCACAACTCTGTATACAGATTTTTCTGTGCTTAGCTACAGCTTTCTTTACTTCTTCAACATAGTTACTCAAAGATAACATTAAACATGTGAGGACACACCAGAAATTATAAGAAAGATTTTACAAAAGCCAATAAATGCAAGCATAGCTAAAGACAATCCAAAAATAAACTGGGACTGAAAAAACCAATTCTTTACTTCTTCAACATAGGTACTTATAAATAACATTATATATGGGAGGACACACCAGAAATTATAGGAAAAATTTCACAAAAGCCAATAAATACTAGAAAAGCTAGAGACAATTCGAAAATAGACTGGGACTGAAAAAATAAATTCATAAAATATTTGGTTATGTTATTGATACGTCTGACACTTCAAATCCTAAACCTGATGTGTTCGTATGCTCAGAACCGGGGTCCATGATTTCAGTAGATGCGTCACGTGACCTAATGGATCGATTTAATAACCCTGAGTAAGTTTCCGAAAACGTTTAAAACCGGTTATAACGACATTGAAGGGACTCTAAATTATGGACGCTAAATCCGATAGTTTTTATAGATTTGTCTCGATCTATTTTTTACATTGATCATTAAAGCCACAGAATTTGACTGCCTATCCTGCGTAACAGTGCGTTTTTATGCTGTGGTGTAACGGTAACCTCAAAATCTTGTTAATTTACCTTAAAAATTTTGTAATAGGACATAACGATGAACGTGTTCTATTCTAAATTGAAAGCAATTACAGATTTCAATAATTTTCTTGGTTTCAAAACTTCCAGAAGCAATAAATGTCAACGAATCTCAGAAGTTAACAAATATCATGGCTGTCAACATGCTATGCTGTGATTGGTTAGAGTGAACCTAGCTTGGTACCCTTTTTCTGTAGCGGCAAAGAATAATCCAAAGCCAACTGCGCTGTTATAATCATTGATAAAGACCCTGTATATTGTTCAAATTTGTTAAAGAAAAACGTACTATGTTGCTATAATGCAATTACATATTGCATTCTTCGAAATATGTTCAATTTTCTTTAAGATACATGTTATTAATTTTTCT